>OZ022258.1:37565512-37740221 GCA_963978905.1 Trichostrongylus colubriformis | reverse complement strand
CTTATGTAGCATTCCTTGTTCTGCTTTCACGTTATATGAAGTCTTTCTGTGGTGCTCAGGTGTTTCTATTCTTCGTGTCTATACTTATCAGTCCTTATCATGGTGATGGGCCGATCAGCCAATTTCGGTGGCATATTCTTATATACTCTATTATTTCTAATTCGACATTCTTCATTTTCAAGGAAGAAGTTAGTTATTGTGGCATTTGTTTGTTCGTTAGTTATGTATGCATTCAGCTTGAATGGTCGTGGTTTCATGACGTCGTCCCTTTTGTGTTTTCGAGTTTTTGTATTTGTTCATTCTTTTTGTTTCCGATTTCTTTATTGTGTCATTAATGTGTCCTTACTTTCATCGGAGACACTCACTGACATTGTTTTGAAAGTTTTGGTCGCGGTGAAACCTCAAGTTTCCTAAAATTCGCTAGTGTAGTGAGTTCTTGGAGTTTTACTTGAATTGATTTTTTTCTAATTGACTTGATCCTCACTCAAGTGTTTTACTGTGCTTCTATGACTTTGACACTGTATCAAAGCTCAAGGTCCCTTTGTTTTTAATATTTTGCTGATTTTTTTGTTTTTGCATCTTTTTTGTTCAGTTATCATTATTTCTCAACTCATTCGGTCCGTTCTACATTGTAGTACTTCCATATGTCCTTATTTACAGGAGTCCTTAACATCGTTTTGTATGTGAGCGTCTTTTTAGAATGCGTCCTTTTCATAAAAATGCCACGCTCGCCATGGATTTAGCTGCACCGTGAGTTCCTTTGTGAATCTTTATTTGTTTTTTCTTTTGATCCTTTATCACCTCGATTCACACCCCAATTTTTATAACGTCCGGTTGTCCTTTTGATGTACAGACTATTTCATATACTTTTCCGGAGCTTGCGAAGTTGCTCAAATACGCCGTCTTGTTTGTTTCAATGGGATGGTTTTCCTATTTTGCTACGTGGTAAGTGATATAAAACCTGTAAGTTACTTTCAGTTCCGGAATACTCAATGAGTAATTACGCGCAATTCTTTCGTATCTTGCAAAGAAAATATCAGACCTCCGATGGGAGGTCCTTGTCAGTCTCTGTTTCGGCTAACGCAAGCTTTCATATCATCACTATGGTGTTTTGTCATTTTTATGCCGCCCGTTTTCTATGCATTGCCTCCTACTTCTCTTCTTTTCGGCTCTTTGCTTTTTGTAAATTATCATGTGTCTGCATTGTTTCTAGACTGAATAGAAGATCACAAGGAAAAGAAGTAGCAACAGGTGGGCATGATGTTGTTATAAACCGTGATTAATATGATAATTTTTTGAGAAGGGCACGGCACGTTTGCTAAGCTCATCAAAACATTTTTTGAGGCGTACCCACTAATAACTGTGGGGGTTGAGTCATGAAGACTTTTCGAGGTATCTGAAAAAAAAATTCTTCAATGGAGAGGTACAATGTTCAGGCACATCTTCCATAGTTAATTTGGGTGGACTGTGATCCGCTGTCTTTTGATATCGCGATTTAGAAGGACTCAATATATCGGCTGTGCCGCACGACATGAAGAGAATAATGCCAAGACGCAGGTGCCAGTCAATCCTACCGCGTGTTTCGTGCTTGACCCATATTGCTCAACTGAAACGTCATAACGAAAACCTACTCAACGGAAAAATACCGCGTTGTGTCTTTGAATCATATCTAAAGTGGGGTCACCGTAAAAGTTGCAGCCATTGACGTTACGATTCCATCAGCCTTTTCATATCAACGAAGAAATGTGGCAATGCTCGTATGTAAACGACACCGTAGCAGTCGGAGAGCAATAGCTGGAAATGGAAGCTATCATTTATATAACTTCTTGTATTTTACGAGCATGTTACTTCGACGTCGATTACTAGAATCTCCATAGCTAACCCTTTCTTATGACAGGCCTGATAAGCCTGTTCGAAGTGGTGCTTATGCTTAATCATGGTGGAAAGTGAAAGAAAATGTCATGCCAGTCTTTTGAATCTGGAAACCATTTTTCGTACTTACTAGTTTCCCTTTTCTCTTCAACCACAATTCATTACCACCCACAAAGTAAATAACTCTAATCTTCGTAGCGCCCACACTGGTGATGTGTTATTCCACAGAATATGGCTAACTGAAGGAAAAAAACTACACAAATGTTTCAGCACTTTTTCTCCACTTTGCAATTATTTGTTGAGGGTCTGTACTTTCGAACAAATCTTTTTTGAAGATCAGTCTATCACCTTGGAAGTAAAAAAGTGCCACTACTGAAGATGAGTTCATGTTAGACTGCCATTTGACGACCATTTATGAGAGGTGATTCAGACTTATTCTCAAAGGCTTGTGTGTGCGATAGGATTCAGCTTGATCCCTTGAAAAGATAAGCATCACTTCTGGTAAGTCGAAGGGATAGCAGATACAGTCTGATTCTGCGAACTTACAGCAGGCGCGAAGCTCACAAGGTTAAGTAGTCCCCCATGTTCAAGAGCGGTCACAAAAATGAATTCAAGCCATTTTTTCTACCACAGTCATATTGAAGCATTGCGTCTTTTGTGCTCTATGAACAGATCACACTGCAGCTGGAATGTTACATCAAATTGTCAAATGAAGCCTCACAATGAGGATATCAACTGAATTATTCTCAGACTGATAGCATCTTTTTTAGATGTTCGGCAAGGTACCTGATACATTCACCAGCGTTTCCCCAAAAACAGTCCTCTGTTGCTACAGAGGACTGTTTTTGAGGAAACCTCTTAATGTGTTTTTGCTATGTATCTCCTACATATTTGCCCACCTTTTTCCATATCACTATCATTATCAATGATTGGAAGCCGTTACTTGTTCCCATAAAGAATTCTGCAGAGCTGCAGAATTTTCACGTTTGCAAGAAAAGTGGAGTCTCATCACATGATTTACTAGCTTCCAAGTTATTCTACGATATACTGCAATATAAGTTCATGTTTTCATGTTTTCAGGTCGGCCAGTGATCGTTTCCTACGGATCTTGTAGAGACACTGACTGACAGGATGCAGTCCGGTGAACTCTGGAGCTACTTAGCCATACATTTGTTCCCTTTGGTCAAAAAAGGATGTTAATGTATTAACGTTTAAATGCATAAGTCATACGAGTAAATTTTGCTTTCGTTCGTTGATGCGGGGCTAATTCCAAGACACCAACCAACTGGGTAATTGTACCGTATACAGATGTACTTTTTAATGTAATGAGTGCTTTCAGAAATCCATTTGCGATCATTTGATGTACAAAAGCTGCATAGTACAGTGGTACATAGCCAGCTCGCATCTGTAATGTCAACACATTGACGACATTTTTAATTCCATCTCCACTGGACTTTTTTCACTCATTCACTTTCTTTTCTATTTCCCTATCCAACAACAGACATTTAGTCCATTATATTTTGGAATTCGGATGAGAAGTAGGCAACAATGAAAGTCAAGTTTAGAACAGACAAGGAATTGGAAGAAAAGAATGGTTACTAGTAATTCATTATGGAAAACCATAACATTTTTCGATGCCTGCCAGCATGTTATGTGGACTCTACCAAAGAGATGGTTTAAGGGCGGTTTAAATCAAACAGTTTTATTCTGGTCACCAGTATGAGCTTCACTCTCCTCTCCAATATTCTCTGTTTGCCATTTTATGTATATTCGTGGCTGGATTTCAATTTTGAAAATTTTATAAATGTGTAAACACAGGTCATAACTATCGTAATCTCAAAATAGTCATTTATGCAAACAAAACGCGAATTTCCATTGTAATAGCTAACTTCCACTGCTGTCTTTCAACAGCGTCCGACGTTTTACCATGGGACAAAACAGCTGTTGGACAGTACTGACCGACATCGTCGTCGAAGTAATAGTGGCAGTCGAGTGGTGTCCTTTCACTGAGGTCATCAACTTCAATCATTTTTCCTTTTCAGATATAAGCGAGTCATCTTTGCTGCAGAATTAGTGCTTATGAGAAAATATTCCCATTCTCTACTCAACTTAGGAGTACAACCGCACTGAAAGTTGCAAAACCTTCGAGATTCATTTCCCTTGATGCTACGATGATCAGATCGCTACCATGGATCTAGATTTTTGTGTATTACACGGCATCTGGCCCGTCGCTTCTTAACCATCATTGGTGTTTGTGTGAACTGTGTTTGTTACTGTTTTTTTGTTGGTGTTGTCATTGCCTGCGTTGGCTGGGGCAAGTCTTAATTATTAAATTTTCTCCTTTTCTAGAAAAATACAGGCATTAGTACTATCGACCGTTGCTTTGGTCCCTTGTCAATGATATGGAGAGAATCAGCAGCGTTTTCGTTCGTGTTTTTAGAAGAGCAGCTTTATCTATCATGAGGTTCTCAAATTTCATTTCTGCATCACTCTCTCACTGCTGTATAGTTGTTGTTATTTGATGGAATCTTGTTGAAGTAGATATGTAAATATTGAGTAAATAATACTCCGTTGGTTAAGAATTTTTTCAGTCCGTTTGTTGTTTGTTAGGAGTTTTTCCTTTGTTGTGCTTTGGGAAAAACCTGTCAAATGAATGGTTCACACATTGAACAAGTGGTTTCAGCTTAGTATTCGTTATAAAATTCAAGGAAGTTCTGGTATGATGCCATTTTTGCAATTTTCTGCAAACGCTACCATATTCTACATTTGTATCAATCCATCTACAAAGAGATCCATCTGATGAATCCATTTGAATCAATCCATCATCACTACTTAAAGCCTCCAAGTTCTCCCTCCTTGTAACTTTGGCACGATTATTTCTTTTCTTATGCCAATACGAGGTTAGTAGTGTAACCCTTATTGGTCTGACGTTTCGACTTTTCGTCTTTTTTAGAGGCATTGTGTTGGCTCAAATCTTTTTGATATGCAAAGTACACGAATAAGCGCCTCCTCTCCTCAAGCATTTCGAGATTGTTCCCGAATAACGCAGTAATGAAGCAACAAACTCACCCAAGATTCCAACAGCTGAGGTGTAATCACCTCAGCTGTTGGAATGTTTGGTAAGTTTGTCGCTCTCTAATACAAGTCTATAATCTACTGTCTACAATTTCAACTACAAGTTTCAACACGTACCAATGAAACACACTTGACTCGATATTCCATATTCCATATACGGCAGAAACTGCTGAAGTACATGTCGCCCCTACTGTGGCTCGCACTGCGATACAAAAAGCAGGAAGGCTTTCTCATAGTACTCTTTTCGGTTATTCATTCGTGGTCTACGCGGGAATCCAGAGTGATTGCAACATTTTTCTTGAAGAAATTTCTGCCTCAAACGGCAAAATAGAGCATATACCTTTAAAATCATTGTCGTTATGCTCCCCCAATTTATATTTGTCGAAAGGGGTGGTTACAATACCACTCCCCTCCCCAACTAGATGTTCCTTGATGTGAATAGCCAGATTCCCCTTGTTTCTCAAATGTAGGTATTATGACAAGCCCTACGCTTGAGCTCATGTTTTACGCCGACCCTTCCACAATCACGTGTTTCCCGTAAGGGCGAGTAATGCGGATTGGCGTTATGCACTGTCTATTGCAGAGTCTCTTGCGGACAAGCTGACAGCTGATGTTATCACTAGGGATAGTCACTAGTACAACTTTAATCTATAACTGTATTCGGACAATAATTCGGTGTTCAACAGCGTCACCTCCATCGGAGACTGACGAGGGATATAAAGGTGATCTTCCCCTGTCGTGACATTTAACGATGTTGGACAGGGCCCCTCGGAAGAACTCACTGGCGAGCGCATGCAGCGCGTGCTGGGTTACGTCGCGGCGACGGTGGGCGACAACCTGCATGCTGCCACCACCTTTTAAGGATAACCTCGATGATACTTTGCCAATACGCTAAGAGCGAGCACCTAATGCTGTGGCTAGCTTTACTGTTTGATAGGCATGCGATAGCTGAGTGAGCTAGTCTTTTTTGTGCGGGTAGCTTGTTCAGTGTATGGAGTCGCCTAAACTCAATAACATAAAAGTCTTAGGACACTGCGCGTTCTCCGTCCACGGTATAACCGTGCGGGGAGACATAGAGTGGAAAAGTACCACCATACTTTGGTGAATTGACAGCAAGGTTATTCTCATTGAAGCGCAATTTCTTTAGCGCAGGCCATCGCCCACCACGTCGCGTGATGGCTGTGTCGTCGCTCTGCAAGCACCGCATGTGCTCGCCGGTTTTTTCCTGCTCCCTTTGGCCAGCATGGTACTATTGAGAATTTTCCAATCATGTTGAAATGCTGCTTATTTAATGACGCTAGGTGGACGCGGTTGGCCAGAAGTGCTAACGTTATGCCAAAACTATCATGGCTCAAATGCTTCTTATCGTCTCCCCTCCCCACCTTTACTGGCTGGTTTTGGATGTAATGGACGTGGATTTTTATGTATTGGACCAAAATCCACCAACCTGTATGCACATGACTCCTTCTTCGCTCACTATGCTCATGTTAGCTCGATTTCCTCTGATATGCTTACGTTCTGCTATGCATTTCATTTTTCGTGGTTTATTTTAAACTGACCTGGCCTTCAGTTCCCTTTCCAGCAGGGAAAGTCAAAGGCACATTTCTCTTCATAAATAAACTAACAATAGCTACATATGAAGTGATGTCATAAAAACTGTGAATCACCTAAGCTGCTCTTGATGGTGAATGAGTTATTTCAACAGATTTAAACACGGAAGTGGCGTCACTGGTCGATGATTTCTTGAATAATGCGAATAGCTCTCGTCTCAGGCCTCCACAAAGCAAGAGAATGGCGTACGGTTCAACGAGAATTGCAAACGAGCTCAGCGGAAAATACTAAATATACAAGGTCACGAACAACAACAGCGGACACGCTTCTGGAGTTGACAGCTTCACTCACCAGGTTGAAAAGAAAGGTGGCCAAAGGCTGATTTCCTGAGAACTTTACAAGATTCGCTATTAGCTGTTGTAGACAAATGATCGTCGAGAAAACAAAACATATAATTGAGAAGATGAATTGATTTCTCTGGGTGTGGTAGATAGTTGACGATACATTGTGCCTGTAAATGACGGTACTAATGCTCTTCAGTGGAGAACTCGAAGACGAAAACGCCGACTCGTGGATCTGCTCGTCCAGCAAGATTCGTTTTGAATATTAAGAGTGAACGCTTTTGCAATGGTATTGCAAATAGAAAATAAAAAATTACCTGCGCTTTCTCCAGCTCACGAATGTCCAAGTATTGAGAGTAAGGTTCGCAAAGCACACTGTGAAACATATCGTTAGAGTAACAGCTAGCGAAATCTAGAATAACAAATAACTTGAGTGACTCATGGGAACGTTTTTCCTTCGCTGGAGAGTCTCTCACACGAGTGAAACCTCTAGCAACATACATCCCTTGGCGAGGGCACGTTTACGTACTCGTAATTAGTTATCGTGTGAAGGGTAGATATAGGGGGCAGAGATGTAGCAGCTCAAAGAACATCCGAGTGACGTCAAAGTATTTTGAAACCTATTCAAGTGTTTAGTCTTTCCGCATATAGTATTGTTTCCTCATGCCCCACACACAAGTTGACTAAGCAAACCCGTACCGCTCTCCATTACTTTGAACATCTTATCGATGAAAACCACGACAAGGATGGTCCCGCACTTTGACTGTTTCTCCCACTGACACTCCTAGTGTTGTTCTTATATAGTAGTATTATTCATATAATTCTATAGGTGTTTCACTCATTTTTTGCCGTTGCCATCACGTCCTACAGTCTTGATAATTGCTGCTTGTTGTATACAGTGCTGGCAGTGCTGGTCCCTCATGAGTTATCCCCTGTAATAGATGTATAAAAAACCCATTTCGCTTCACATTCTAGTTGGTTCAACCTAGCTGATAGTGTGACAAGACTGATGGACATTGGAACACGTACATGTGAAGGTATAAGTGGAACTGCTCAGAATGTCGCTACCTTTCTGATGCGTTACGATCAAAAAATCAGCAAAAAGGAATCCAAGAGTTACAACGAGAAAATTAGCAGAAAGGAATCCAAGAAAATTAGCATGGCACATTCTTTGTGTTTTTGAGGTGGATCAGCATACTCGACTGGGGAATCGGGTTACGTTTTGGCAGTTTGACGATTATCTTAAGTTGAGATCAACTCAGTTGCGGAGAAGATGGTGGAGGCAGGGAAGGGACAACTGCAGTATGTGTTATATATATAATTTGCGAAAGCCTTACTGGAAGCAAGGCTGCTCCTGACTTAATTTATTGAAAATGCATTCTTTGTCCCAAAGGATCAAACGAAAACTTACGGAGTGAATCACACGAGGATATCCTAGCCATTGGTATACTTTATAGTCTTCCAACCATTCGACTTCTATACGTGCTGTAACCCGATAGGAAACTGACATGAAGGTCACAGCTACGATCAAACCCATGTACATATAGCATCTCTTGTTCGTCCATGCCTGAGAATGTTACGAAATGACAAGGATAAAAAGCTGCTACATGGATCAAACTTACGGCATTGAAGCTGAGAGGAAACGCAATACAAGAGAATCGGTTGAGTGTCAGAAGCATACTGCTGAGAAGGTAGCCGTGAAAGGTAAAACCGCTGAGGAAGATATTCAGGGTCAAATAAGCCAGCGAGCTATTCCCAATACTCCGAAGCAGCTGGAAGCTGACTGCCCAGGAAAACAGTCCAAAACATCCTAAACAAATTCCAATAAGATCAAACAAGCAAATTCTGCCTTCAGCACGACATGCCTCAATGAGCGTCCTGTCTTACTCCCAATGCTGACGTACCGCTGAATAGGTAACATCTGAAGAATGAACATGATCGTGTTTTTTTGCAAAATAACGGAATAATTATAATTTCAGCAGCGAGAAGAGTGGCCGATACAATCTCCATCCCTGTCGTAATATAGTTCAAGTAGTACATTACCTCCATTCCAGACCTGCAAAGAATAACTTGGATGATAATAACATATAATTTGCAGAATCAAGCTACGGTGATGTGGGTAAACAAAGAATGGAACGATTGAAAAGTTTTGTCATTGATGGTAGAGGGTATTGAAGGGGAGAAGAGATGATTTCCTAACATCCACTGTAGGACGCGCCAAGCGCTCCGCTATCATTCGAAATCGTGGCCGTATTCGGATGCAATTTCGTCACTTCAATGCTTGAGGTCCCACCGATTTGGAATTATGGTTTTTGTTCTTTCAAACGAGCCTAGTAGCATTTCATCTACCCCGATGGTTTGAATGACATAGGCTGGCAGTTATGCGAGCGTTAGGCCGCGGTCATACTCTGCGGTGTCTGCGGCAGGGCGTGGCCGCGTATCTTGCGTCTCCACACTGCCTCGTTGCCTGCGTCATCTCTGCACCTCCCCCGTGCCACTCTCTCTCACACGCAGCGAGAGAGAGTGGCACGGGGGAGGTGCAGAGATGACGCAGGCAACGAGGCAGTGTGGAGACGCAAGATACGCGGCCACGCCCTGCCGCAGACACGTAAAGTATGACCGCGGCCTTAGCGCTCCTTAAGTTTCTCTTAACTTCGCGCCTTCACGTTAAATTTGTTCACCAAGGAGTACATGCAATTTTTCACGCGAAGGAACAGCAAATCAAGCAGCGATACTCCTTCGCATGATGCTTTCACATCCTGGGCACGAGGGTAATGTGGGCGAGGCCAAGAGGGCTGAGGAACAAAGGAGGCGGTCCTGTAATCGGTGACGCAGTGAAAGATGTAAATCAGAACTGACGGTAAATGCTGGATTGTGCACAAGTATTCTGTTTAATATACCGTTTTTTGATGGGAGGAATAGAATATCGAAAATTTCGTAAGAAAACACCTTAGCAATACACTTCACTAATCTGCATGTTGGTCTGCAAGTTTTCATCTTTTGTTATAAACGAATTATTTTCTAGAAACCATCAAACCGACGAGCACGCGCTTCCGAATGGCTTAGTTTACCTAGGGTGATTTATAGAGGGCAGTACACATGATGATTCCTAATAACGCTGTCAGAACTCTGTTAATTCAGGAAATTCCCATAATTAGGTAGCTGTTCTCGTACTCTTCGACCAAGCAACCTGCGCTGCTAATTTGTGATATTGCAAACATTCTTAATCTTCAAGCTCATCGCCGATGAGATGAATTCCAATTCTGGAAATTGGGAAACACGGTAGAAGCATGATTGAGGACTCCTTCTGCGCACAGAAGAACGACATATTCAACGAAAGCGCTTTACATTGGTATGAAACGACAAGCGACACATGGTGGGATGTAGAAAAGGAAATTTTTTTTGAAAAGGTAATTCATTCCGCACAAGAACAGCCAAATCTCTTGATGCACATTTTTTTCTGAAAACGATGGTCCGGTGTCAAATAACAAGGAAGTATAAGATATCCGGATGTAACATCCTTTCACTAATGATGTATGTATTATACTGGGTGCTTTCACAAAAACTATGTAGTAAACAAGCAGTTAAATCCCACAACCTCTCATTAGCAGTAATTCAAATGTCGTAATGGTATGACCACTTGTGATTGGCAAACCATAATGTCAAATGTTTTATAGGAATGGGAACAAATAAAGCAAGAATTTTTTACTCACTGAGCGAGCAAGAAATAAGGATGAATGGTTAAGAGCCGATTAGACTTTTGAGCTGCTGATTGGATTGACCACGATCCACCATTTTGAATAATTTTACAATCTTCAACAGTTCCTCATTTACTCTATTCTTTAGCATCCCAACTATTCAATCTTATCGTGTAAAGCAGCCTTATGAAAAAAAGGATTGATCTTGCTGGCAATCGGCGTATAAAAATACGAGAAAGCACTAATCTCTCAAGAAAACGTTTCAGTGAAGTGAACCAAGGCATTCAGAGAATATCCTGAATGTTAAAACCTAATGAGCATAAAAGGCTCTCTCGAGAAGAATGAATTAACAGCCACATGAAACTCACAATAATATGCAAGCACACACCTTGCCCATTGTACCAGTGCCATTGTGTTACTTTAAGCACGCTCTGGGAATGAAAATAGTACATTCCTAGAAAATGTCGTTCCATTCTCTCAAATGCGTCAAATTTAGAGCGAATATGCGCCTGTGGAATCATCTGGTTGAATATCAGCCTCATTATAAAGATAAGATGTCTGATCGAGAACGACTCCCACATTCACACGTTAGCGCCTTTTCGCGACTCTATCTACATATGTACATCGCAATACACGCAATATTAATACACCGGGAGGCGTTAGTTTGGCAGACTGTGGGATATCAAACTAGTGATGCTCAGCAGTATGACAGTGGCAAAAGAACGAAATAGATTGGTAATGGCCCCGAGATATAGGAGCCCTTAACCCCTCATTTCTTCCGCGCATCTCTGCTTCACTAGGCAGAGGCGGATAGCAGATGGGCTGGAGGCTAAACTGGCCGGTCGCACAAACGTTGTCCCGTCCTGCCGGCAACTCATCCTCCCGATGATTGCAGACCGTCAGATTGCAGTGCTGTGGGATCGTATATGATTTCAAGCCGAGCTTTCTCAATGCGAATTTCGCCACACACCACTTTCTGAAGTGGAAGGTCTGTTTTGTTTCCACTTTCTTCTTACCCCTGTCGGTGCTTTGAAGGCACAGTTCGCAGTAAGTTGACCATGCGAACAGTGCCTCTCATTCAAGGAAGATGACAGCCTCTTCCACAACTGATAGGGACTGAGAGGAGCAGAGAGAAAAAAGGTGGGAGAAAATGATGCCGAGGTCAGGAGCGATAATCGGTAGAGAAATCCGGATCCAAAAGAGCGGTATTGTGGAGTGTATCTTCCCATCTTCCGCGCGTCTCTGCGCGCTCCAACATCACCGTTACGAGTTGCTCGCTAAATGAGATGTCATTTGTTGTCTCGTAGGGTGTATTTCATTTATACATGATGATGTGAAGTACGTGCAACTACAAATAGCAGCAATCGCGTGAGACAGTGGATGTTAAAATAAGCGAAAAGTCGAAAAAAAGGTGTTCGTGGGGACAGAAAATCCAGAGTCCACACTTGACGTCTGAGCGAGATGTCGTGTGTGCAACGTGTGCAATCTAACGAAATCCGAGCTTCACGGTAGCTTCTACCGTAGGCTGAAATAGCCCGCCCTCTCTTAATGTTTTCAAAGGGTTGTGCTTCTATCAAAACGCTAGCATGAGTACTTACGATAAGCGCGTAAAAAGCTGTGTATAAGTTGTCTCCCACAGTCTCTTTGTTGAGTGCGATAAGATAGTTTTTGTGATAGAAGGTCTGATAATAAAGGTAAAGCTGTCAGGGGGTGAAGGAGGTATAGTTTCCACGAATTTAAGATGATAGATCTTCTTCTGTTGTGCCAACGAGGTTGTTAAGTGGAATATTTATTGATGGCCTGACGTTTCGACCAGATCGTCTTCCTCAAAGGCCTAAATGTGGCTCGAGACAAGAATTTTGTCCACTACACCGCCAAACGCCTCATCTTACCAGGGGTTTTGACGGAGGTTTAAGAAAACACCGAAGAAACCTTGTACGTCAGAAACAAACAGTCTGTTTCTGACGTACGGGGACAAATCCTAGTCTTGAGCCACGTTTAGGCCTTTGATGAAGACGATCTGGTCGAAACGTCAGGCCATCAATAAATATTTCACCTAACAACCTCGTTGGCACAACAGAAGAAGCCCTAATATAATATCGATGCCGAGGTTCTACGAAGAGAGAAGTTGGAATTTGTTAGGATGATAGAATTAGGTTAGTAGAAACTTGTGCAAATGTATGCTTTTTAGCGTGATCTTGTCCAAGGGAAGCCTCTGGAGTTTTTGATGGTTTCATCGACTTTTTCTTCATGTATGTGTTTCCTCAGCACTATCAAAAAGTTCACCTAACGTTCAATTGTGCCTTCAAGTAGATGTGTCGTCATGAATGGGCAGAAACAGTAATAACCGTATGTCCGCAATTAAGATTGTTATTGCGGAGCAAAAGTGTTAGTGGCATAATGGTAGCAATGTAGCTGTGCGACTGTTGAAAGGCACTGGGATGGGTAAGGAGAGTGACTCGGACTTGTCTCCGACAACAGACCTTCCACTTCAGAAGAGGTGGTGTGTAGCGAATTTCGCATTGAAATAGAGCGTCTCGGGGTCTTATCGCGATCCCGCAGCACGGCGTGTTATTCTGCAGTTCATCAGCAGAGCGAGTTGGCGGCGAAGGCGGAACATCGTTCGCGGCAGCCTGATTTAGGCTCTCCGCCCATCTGCAGTCTACCTTCCGCTAGTGACGAAGAGGGACGCGAGAGAAAAGGGAGTGTTCAGATTCCTACTCTCTTTTTCGCCGTTTTTTCGTTCATTCTTTACTGTTATGGTGCTGAGCACCCCTATTTTCAAATTCCATAATTTGCCAAATTTACCCCTTCTGTTTCAGTCTATGCACAAATCACGTCTATCTGCTCGCTGTTAATGGATCAAATCGAGCAAGTTCGTAGTCTTTTCAGAAAACAAAAAACGAAAGGCCCGTGTCATCTGCTCCATGATCTCCGCTCGCACGACTCCCTCTACAAATCCCAGTGAACAAAGTCGAAAGAACTGCCAATGCTCCAACTCGAGAATGCTGAGAAGGTAATTTCACCGAAAGGCAACATTTTATTCAACTTGCTCTATTTATAATGCCAGCGCGATTGGTACAGCGTCCTGCTACCTAATCACAGGGTCAAACTTGCTGAGGAGCCCTTGGCGGATCGTATTTTTGAAAAACCCGGGGGTGTCCTCGACACACCCTTAATAGTTGACAGCGAGAGGGTGGCATTTCTCAAAAACTTTTTGACGCTAGACGCCTGACCCTGCTCAGGACAGGCATGCTGCTAACTCCTGCCATACCTAATGCACCTTTTTTTACTTCTTCTCCATCGTCATTCTATAGCTCCCAAACCCGTGAATGCGTACAGACGTAGCAACGGTAAATTGCTTGCAAGCGTGTAAACACTATGTACGTCACGAATGGTATTCGGCTAACACTACTGCGCCTGGGCGTAATAGTTAGTGGCTGCCAACGAACGCTAGTGAGGCAAGATTGGTTCCATAGGCTTGGCATACTGGCCTAAGTTTCGTCGAGAGTTGAGCAGGAACTCAACGTTCTCCTGCTCAATAGTACTAGTACTTATTGATACATATTATCTATGTATTGATGCTTAACTATTACAAGTGCACTCAATAGGTCACCTCAAAAAGCTTTCATTAAAGATTATCGATTGGATAAGGTTGGTAGGGTCATGAGATAACGTTGACAACACAAAACGATAACATCAGGTCGTCCAAAATTAAGAGATTTCCATGCCGACCGATAGAAAGCTGCTACTGGCAAGTAGCAACTTACAAGGGAAAGGTCCCGAGGTCGAAGTGGCCATTCAGAATGAGATAATATGGCCCAACGTCTTTTCGGACGCTGATCTCGAACCTGCATTCCACGTTTGCAGAACGATTCTCAGAGCGGGTTATGGAGTTTTTTTTTTGCAAAAGCAGTATTATTATATGGTAGGTTTGGAAGCCCACTGCACGCGAGGCAGACGTTCTCGCGCGAGAAACCAGTGCGATTTTCATAGTGATAGTAACATCTCTATAAAAAATAAAGGAGCTGTTATATACACAGAAGCACTCCGGATAGCCAACACATGTACCTCAATTGATGCATATGCCGCAAAGATAAGAGGTATGGTATCATCTTTGAGAAGCAATGGCTATAGCTCGGAATTCATAGCCTGTCATATTATTAAATGCATTATGAAAAATAAGTTTATTAGCTACAAATTTGGATTTACTGATAACACACGAAATATTTCCAAATTAGTGAATAATATAGTAATAGCTAAAAAAGTGGATGCATAGTGGAATGTTGCAATCTTTCTGTCCCTGACAACTAGTTCATTTATCACCAGCTTCACGTTTATTCTATTTACTCATTGCTGATGGTACATTCACATTTTTTGGTTCAGCAAGTTGGCCACACGTACTTAAGCTTACATGTTATGGATCTTTGCTTACCAATAGGATTATGAGTAGCGCTCAATTAGTTCATAGCACTTCAAGTAGTATAATAATAAAACTTTTGTGTGATCAGACCTACATGTGCGCTCTAACTACAGTGCATACCCCCCTTCCCTTAGTATCATATGTACGCATACAATTATTTAGGCACACAATTGTACCTGCATAGTCTTCTAGTCTGTACATAACCAATTAATTTATTTTATATTCCATAGCTTGGAGCACCCCATTTGTTTTTCATTTTTTTGTTTTTTAAGTTTTTATTGTACTGCATATACTAATAACTTTTGCATTTTCATAACATATTTGTCACCACATACTTACACATTCCCTTGAAGTTGCCAGCCTTACTCACTGATGAGCCTCGAAGGCTGGCAACATACAATGGTTCGTCTGAGTCGGAGGCGAAACGAGCCATTTACGATCAATAAACAGCATACTCTAACTATATCTATAAATTTCTTCACATTGGCATACTGGCCTAAGTTTCGTCGAGAGTTGAGCAGGAGAAATGACTCATCGTTCTCCTGCTCAATAGTACTAGTACTTATTGATACATATTATCTATGTATTGATGCTTAACTATTACAAGTGCACTCAATAGGTCACCTCAAAAAGCTTTCATTAAAGATTATCGATTGGATAAGGTTGATAGGGTCATGAGATAACGTTGACAACACAAAACGATAACATCAGGTCGTCCAAAATTAAGAGATTTCCATGCCGACCGATAGAAAGCTGCTACTGGCAAGTAGCAACTTACAAGGGAAAGGTCCCGAGGTCGAAGTGGCCATTCAGAATGAGATAATATGGCCCAACGTCTTTTCGGACGCTGATCTCGAACCTGCATTCCACGTTTGCAGAACGATTCTCAGAGCGGGTTATGGAGTTTTTTTTTTGCAAAAACAGTATTATTATATGGTAGGTTTGGAAGCCCACTGCACGCGAGGCAGACGTTCTCGTGCGAGAAACCAGTGCGATTTTCATTTTTCAGACGACGAAACTACTCTATGGGAAATGTTTTCAGCCAATTCGAGGCCTATTGGGCAGGCCAAGAATTTTCCGAAATTTGGTCAAATTCTCGGTATGCCAAGAATTTTTCCAAAATTTGGTCAAATTCTCGAATTAGAAATAACTTATTTTAAATGGCCACTTCGACCTCGGATTTAGTGGGCATCTCTTGTTAGAGCAACCGCCTGTAAGAATACAGGATATTCGTGCACTGATTCCACTTCCCTTGAATGTTTTCATAGTCCGCGATATGCCCTATTTATAGCATGCGAAACAATCACGTTTATTAGAGGTACCGGGAGTGTGCTTTATTAGAGGCATCGGGAGGGGGGGGGGGGCAAGGAAGGAGAGCGTATTTTAATACGCTGTCCTTTGTTTCACTCAGATAAAGTAGTGTGTAGCGAAAATGGCGATTAAAACGCTCCCCGGGTTCTATTGCAATTTAGTGGGCTGCACCTTGAATTGCACGCTTCCCCTAGAACGGCAAGCTTCAGGGAGGGGTCGGCCCCACATTCATTTGATGTCACGTGAGACGAATTTGACTTTTTCACAATGGTGCTAAACTTGTGACATATCACACAGCAACAAACATGTGAAACAATGAAAGGGAGAAGGACTGAGGCGGTCTTGGTAAGGAGTCGCGTGTCCACCGAAATGGACACGAACACATGGACAGAAGTGCACTACAGACCACCGTATCCCATCCCGCAAGCCGAAATTGCACCTTCCGGTGTCTTCAAAAAAGGTTAAGAGGATGAAGGTTTTCGACTTCAGTCAATCCATTCAGAGGGATGCGCCACACATTCCAACTCCTTTCGGAATCGTGGCGGCAGCTGAACGCGATTCGGTCCATACAATGACTAGCGGGGGCTGGTCGATGTGTACAAGTTAATGTTTTTGTCCTTCCGAACGACTCTGATACCTATTCGCCTATCTCGAAGGAATGGTGGGAACGCGCGCCACCTGTCACCGTACCACCTCATATTATTTATATTGCAAAACAAAACTATTGAAGAGCGACGGAAGAGCAAGGTGAAACGAATGAATTATTTTTTGCAAAGGATGAGGAGGGTGATCTTTTTGAAATCCTTACGGAGTAAAACAATTATGGTGAGAAAGCTCAGTCAATAATGAAAAAGCTGCAAGTATATACAGGCCAACAACAGCTGAATTGCGAATGAAAACGAATGTTAACAGTAAACATCAAATCAAGCAAAATGATTGTCTTCTGTACTGATGCATGTTTTCATGACCCGCCAGGTGCAGGTCGCATCAAGTGCGACTACGATCTAAGGGTATGCTAACCATCCACACTTGTATATGTTGCGTCGAAATCCCTGAGTGTTTCGCTTTTTTGAACAACAGCTTTCGGGACTGGAGCTGGTAGAGGAGGGTATTCTGTGGGATTCAAAATAGCTTAGCTATGAATTCTTCAACCATTTAGACTGCAAACAGATCTGTTCAATTTAGTAGAGTTTATTGAAATTTATGCTGAAAGTCTAGAACAAGTAGCAATAGTATTACAGGACGAAAGCGATTCAGGATGGGTCTGGAGTTGTGAGCACTTTTTTGATTCACGGGGATTTTGTTAACTCGTAAAAGTCGTAGAGCATAATGGCAAGCTATTACTCAGTTCTTTCTCCATCATAAAACATAATAATAAGATTGTGACGCCAACCAGAGCATTTGAGGGGAAAAATGGAGTTGATTGCTGTACATAGTGATCGTGATCTTTGTTATAACACATGATGCGTTGAGGCGAAACCCTTATTCGTGGTCCTGTTCATACATACCTGCTTATAGCTACATCAGTGCGTAGGAGCTGGGTTGACTTGAGTAAAAGGAAGTCAGTACGCACCCACTTAACATCATCATCGAAAAGTCGCAGTGGCTACAAATGTCGCCATAGGTTTTTGCCGTGTCTGTGACCACGTCTGTGAGATCATGGATCAGATTTATTTCTCTCACGGTCACCCTTGACTATCCTCATCTCTCGTCTTTTCAAATTCATTAGTTTTAGTTACATAAAATCTGAATTCTACTCATAAAGCTACGATAGGAGGTAATCATTTGAGTAGCTTCATGTTCAGTGCAATATTGCAAAAAAGTGTATTAGGCCTTAGTACAAGGACGTGGCCCTAAAACTAGAAAGCAAGTTGATCAACTGCAATTTCTTAACAGAGCCTATGCATCGTCCACCGTTGCAGAGAAATAAACGCAAAAAGAAATAATTAATCTCCCGCCATAACTCAGATGATGTGCTGCGAATTCGGACCCGTCCAAAGTCGCTTAAATACACAAGTGCCTAAGAAATTTGCAATGACGGGATGTGATGTTACGGAATATTAACTTTCGAGCAGCTATTGACGAAAGCTTTGAATGGATCTGATCAATCCGCATCCAAGAGGTTTGATCGAATATCCGTGTATCCATTTCGTCCGTGTCAGCGTGATGAGCAAGTAAGAAACTCCCATAACGGGTTCAAAGGATTATTCGAGTACAATTTTGGGCACTATTTACCCAAAGCTACCCCACCGCCTTTTTAGGCGATGCAGTCAAAGAGGTGATTTTAGGGAAACCTTCCGATTTAGCTGCACCCCTGGATAGAAGTTTGCAGCTAAATCGGAAGGTTTCCCTAAAATCACCTCTTTGACTGCATCGCCTAAAAAGGCAGTGGGGTAGCTTTGGGTAAATAGTGCCCAATTTTGTAAAAAAAACGAGGACACATTTGTCGAGGTCGTATATTAGAAAATTGATGAATGATGAAGACTTCTCTTTGAGGAAGCGCCACACATGCTTTAAGTCGAGCGTGGCTTCGAAAAATTTTGAAAACACGAAGCCTCTCATAATAGTCGACCTAAACAGGCGTCCGTCTTTATACTCGAGCCGTCGCCTCAAAAAAAAGGTTGTCAATCAATTATACCACTGCTACCTAGTGCGAAGAATGATTACCGAATTGGGGGACATCTCCGCTTTGACTGAGATTAGAAGAACCAGATCTGTCTAAGAGGACCAGGTTACTGACTTCCACATAAACGGAGATAAGCAATAGAGGAGTGGTCTTCGGTAATTTTCGCACATTGTGGATTACGAAAGTAGAGATGCTGAGCGGACCACATTGGAGAAAAACGGAATGTTGCGACTGAAAACTTTAGAAACGAAGCCCTCTTCCACAATTATTCCAGATCGAAAACGTTTTGGCACCTTCTGCACACTGGAGGGGTGACGCAGACGGGGAACGCAGGAGAAATTTTTGGCACGGCTGAAGGCAATACTTCCGAAGCCTGATCCATCTCATTACCCTAACGATTTCTTCAAGTTTATTTAAGTCTTACTATGGTGAGGAGCATTTTGATTCTATCATTTTTCAAGACAATAAGACACTGCGAAAGAGGGAATAATAACAACGATATCAGCGTCACGCAATGCAAGCTTTACAGCACGTCCATGTGCTCATGAAGGATTGATGAGGTGTATTATAGTGGGCGTGTACAAAGTGGACGAGTGGGAATTTTCGCACCTATAGTGCGACCATTCGCACTTATGCTGCGAGGCAACGATAACCAGGTGAGAAAATCAAAAGGTCATGTGGTGCTCAAAATCTACGTTAACTAAAAACCAGGTCTAGCACATAGACAATAATCTAACTAGAAGAGGAAAATAAAGAAGAGTACCATTCAACTATCACTACCCCAAGAACCACGAATTAAACAAAAAATGATTTTTTTTAATGCAGGTCTCTGACATTCAATATGACACCCGTTTGAGGCACTGACGTCGTTCAGCGCTACTACAGCAGTGCTGATCAGGTAGAGGACGCCACACTGTGCCTACTACTAGTTTTGCCCAAGCTTTGGAAAGGAAGAGAACCTATCCTTTAGTAATTGAACAGGCCAAAAAAGAAACCGAATGTCTCAAAAAACAAGCATGATCTCGGGCTATGTCTGGATGTGTGACGTGTCTTGTATATTCGCATGTTTTACCTCGTGATTCCGCATAATAAATATAAGACATGTTATTTGTTCCACTAATTATCTGACCTTGTTTACGATTAAAGCAGATTTCAGGGAACACATAACCTTTTGATTTCCGCACCTGTCAACGTTTTTTCGCACAATAGGTGCACAAGGATTCGCACCACTTTCATTCGTCCCACTTCCTATTATAGCAGGCAGGTGATTTCCATCAAAAGAAAGTCTACCGATACCAAGGTGAGTGACTTACTAATATTATTAAAAATTGATAGAGTACAATACTGCTTTTGAAAAATCGACACCTGGCGACGGATTAATCGACGTAAACCGTACCGTCGCTGCGTCATGACTTCCTTTGAAAGGGATAAAATGGGAAAGAACTGAGAGCGTTGGATTTGTTTTGATGCTATAAGTCCAACGTGCTGTAATATACCGAATTTGTATGAATAGTTCAACAGACTCTTGGTTGCAGCTGCAAAGATTTTACTCTCAGACAGAGAGCCGGGTTTGTACCCTTACATCAGGACGCCGCACGACGACCAGCGACGTGCGACACAGTGTGTGCGAACTATGCGCGTCGCGGTAGTTGGGTCTCAGAACGATTACAACGTAATGCTAGGGGTGCGATACGCAGTTGACTTCTAATCGTTTCGGGACCCAACAACATGGCGCCTTTAGCTCGTTCGCATTGCTTCGCTTGCGACACGCCGCAGTGCGGCATCCTGACATAAGGGTACACACCCCAGGGACAGGGTCAAGCCTCCGTTGAGGAATCCTCAACAGGGGGGGGGGGTGGTATTTGGTCCGCTAGGAGGGGGGGTCGTAATTGTTGAGGTAGGCAGTGATCAGCAGAATTTCTCAGGCTCAGGGTCTAAAGTGTAAGGGGAGAAGTGATTAAATTAACTAAGTGGGTTCGAACCCAAAACTAGTTTAACTTAATCATCATGGAAACCTCATGCATTGCGCAATCCACAACGAAACCGGCCAGTACCAATAACTCTTTCGTTGGTCCGCTGACACCGAAACCACGTACAGAGACACCTCCGGAATTCACCGATAAGCCGTGGAAAGCGATATCTATCAACGGGTACTACCGTGGATGGACACTCCAGAAACAATGGGATGAAAGCGGAAAATTAGCTGATATGGACTTTTTCCATATCTTACTACGATCGCAAGTACGTAATCTAGTATTGCCGGCCACTATGCGGACCGGAAAAACGTTTGTATTCATTGAGAATGTGGATGAAATCCTCATGCATGGCGCATCCCATAGAAAAGCTGACCGACGCTTCTCGCCTTCCCACTAGGCCTCCGAGAGCGAGGGATGCATAGTGGAAAAATTTCAGTAACAATGAATTGATTTTTGGGAAGATTCGTAGGAAGATCTCGCGAATTCGACCAAAAAAAAGCTTTCCTCAACTGGCTTTTTTGAATTTTTCTTGCTTCGCTTTGAAGATATGGCATAGATCAGGTAGTCATTCGAAAGCGGCAACCTAGCAGGCACAGTCTCACCAAAATGAACTCATAAGGTTAAGTTTGAAGGAAGTTATGGCCATTTCCGTGAAACACTTTGAAATTTTCCTCATCAAATCCTCATCTGGAAACCCATATCGAAAACTAAGCAACCATTGGATCAAGCAAGTGGCCAATAGATAGGTCTAAGGGAATTTTCAGGAAAACAGCTTACAGCTGTTTGAAAGATGGGCTCTAGGTAAAGTTTAGAGTATTTTTGAAATGTTGGAATTTAGTATAAGAAAGATACCGCGCTCCATCGTGATCGCCGCGTCGCACGTCGACTGAAACGATATTAAAAGCCGATGATGTGAAAGCCGACGATGAGAGAGATGATGATACGTTCTACTCGGACGTTCACCCCACGTTGTTAACCCCTCAAGGAACGTTATCTGTTCTGCGGCGATGACTGGATATTGGTCACCTGCGAATGAGATAGTGCTCGCGTTATCGCTCTGTGCCTTGTTCCGTTTCCTCAAAAGGGGTGCTATTTCATACGTGGATGACCAATGCAAAATCTTCTTTCGTTGAAATCTCACATGTATTCGGTAAAAGTTCACTTTTTCTTTTATTCTCTTTTTTAATGAAGTTTTTTTGAATCGTCAAATGTTTATAACATGTATCCATCTTATGGAGCTTTTCCTTTTCTGCTGGACTCTGTTATTTTTTTATAAATCAGGGTAAATTAAAGTGTGGGGAAGGGCGCAAAATCTTCACCGACGTCGGTACTTTTCCTTCCCTATGCTTACGCTAAAGCAGATGAGAATGAGATGCTTTTTCATGTAAGAGGAGGGGATATGAATTTTGGCCTAAGCCTAGGAAGGGTGAGCTCAAACGTTGGTGAAAAGTCACGTTGCTGTCCCCACTTCCCCTCCCCACTTCAATTGACTGGTGAATCCTTTAATTAATCCATATTTTTTAGGCCTAGAAATGGAATACCAGGAGCGAAAATCTGTTCATTGACGTTTCCTCTCTACCTACCAACGATTCCAGAAATGCACCTACCTCGCTCCATGTCGAATCATGTGAGACGAATAGCACATCAGTGTTTAATTTACTGTCTATGGTTGAAGCGGTCACGTAAAACTGCTCAACAAATAATAGTTATAAGCGAGGAAATGAGTGCCTCCTGTGGACTTCATGTCACAGTCTCAAAATATTGAGCAGTTGGGTTCAAAAGACAAATAATCTGGTGTTGTAGAGCAGAAAATTTCATTGAATACTTGAACAATAACAGACGTAAAAGGGGGGGTCGTATCTGGCCCCCCTTTTTTTGGGGGGGGTCGCATTTTTTTGAAAATTTTCCTCATCTGGACGCTTGACCCTGCCCAGGGACCGGGTGTATATCACTAGGACAAAACCGTCGCGTGGCCGTGTCCTGCACGCGACGGGATGGTGCGAGCTATGCGCGCCATATTAGATGGGTCTTGAAGCGATGACACTGCTCTACGCCTCATTCTATGCGTAATCGCTTCAGGACCCAACTAATGCGGCGCGCATAGCTCGCACCATATCGTCGCGTGCCGAACACGGCCACGCGACGGTTTTGTCCTAGTGATATACACCCCCCAGGGACCTCACCAAGCTGAACAGCTTTATATGGATCTAAATGTGTATTGAACAATGTGAGACGTACAAAATTTTATTTCAAAAGACTCAGAAGGCTAGTTTAGAAGGCTATTCGCGTGTCATGCATGCGTATTTGCGTGCATGATATCACATATACTAAAACACAAAAGGCTTTTACAACAAAGTTCTTATACAATTTTTCTGCAGAAAAATTGTATTTTCACAATGAAGTTCTTATACAATTTTTCTGCAGAAAATTGTATTTTCACAATACAATGAAGAGGAGTCTTGGAATAGATTTTGCAAATCTTGCATTGTTCAATACACATTCTGATCAACATGAACCAACATAAGACTTCGGAACAAGACTATGCTCAAGCTTTGAATAGGATGAATAGGATTTGAATAAGTAAAGCTCCTGAAAAAAAGGGACTGGGGGAGGGGAGGGGGGGGGGGTAATACCTGAATAAGAACAGTGAGCGGCTCAGAAGAGCAATTCATTCATGTGATGTGATAACACCGCGAGGCAGTGACCACATCCATGCTTGGCCCCGCAGAAGAATCAAAAGGTCAGTCATCGCCGTCGGAGTAGACAACGCTTGAAAAGAATTAGAAAACAGTGGCAAAATTTAGAACTATCGCAGTGAGATGATCTTTACATCACTGAACAGCATTTTTGACGTTGCACACAACGGCATGGGTTTCATCTGTAATTAATTAATGTCCGTCCATGCCCTGTCCGTTCATGCTTTCATGTGCAATTAAATTTTTTGCATTTACGATTCTGAGTATTGTTTGAATGCCGCTTTCTTTTTCCCTGGGAAAGTTGGATTTTATCAATCGGAATATCATTACATGAACGAAAAAATACACTATTTAACGTTCGAAATACGCCGTACATTGATGTTGAGAGCTTTAGTAGCGCTTACCCGCAGTTCGGGAGTAAAGGTGATTCCTGCAGTACGCAACTAGTGGTCTGTAAAAGATAAGTGATTTTTCAATAACCCGATCGGCTCTATCAAAATGAGTACAATACCTTCCAAATATGTCGTGAAAAGCTGTTGCTGAAGAGTGCACTGAAACTTCGAAATAAATCACTAAAAAATGTATACTTGTGCGGAGCACCGGCAAACAACAATCGAACCAGTGAATGTAGGTCGGAAAAAAGTCGAAGATCTGCCTGAGAATAAAATCTTCCAACCAAGATCTGTTGACCAACTTATCCAAATTCGGCGTATTGTAGGACGTTGGGCTTGTGCCATCAGGAAGAATTCTACGCTCTCAATTTTCCCTCATCTTGTCCAATTTGAACGAAGTTATAACGGAGCGACGGTTGCGTTGATTATTACGTCGCCAGATGCCGGTTACTCAAAAAAAAAAAGTGAACGGTACTGCATTATGTTGTCCATACTATGCAGCTGCATCAGGAGAAATATAGAATGCAAAGAAAGGGATGCTTCCTTACAGAATGATTACAGTACTCGCACTAGCTGTGGTGTTGCAGTTTTCTGCTGAATTTTCGCCAGCCTAATCCGTACTCTTTTTCAACGGTAAAAAGGAGAAAGATGAGGTTTTCGGTGAGGTTTTTGGCGTTGACCAATGCCTCCCGTGAGATGCTATGAGAAAGAATCGTTGTTGCAGGTGAATGCGTTTTCTTCGCAACCATAGCATATGTATTAGGTTGGCAACTAAGTTATTGCGGATTTTTAAATACTGCTTTTTTCCTCCAAACTGCTTTCCAGCCATCTCTTCTGCACATACGCATGTAGTACAAGCCCACACGCATCTATAGGTATTATTGCCTTCCATCTCCCGGATAACCCTTTTCGGCAAAATAAACATATCAACGGTCAACCCCATTTTCAATACAGAAATTATAAGAAGATTTTTCTTTGAATGGCGTTAGACAGGGAAAGGAAAAGGTGATAACCCGATGGATCAAGATCAGGGCTATAAGGTGGATGGGGCAGCAATTTTTATCCAAGCTCGAGAATTTTTTGGCGAGTCATTTTTTCAACAGTGGTAAAAAAATTTTTAAATTTATTTTTTCAAAAAATTCTCGAGCTTGGATAAAAATTGCTGTCTTATAGTTCTGATCTTTCTCCATCGGATTATCACCTTTCCCTTTTCCTGTCTAACGCCATTCAAAGAAAAAAAATTGGAATTGAAAATGAGGTGACTTTTGATATTTTTATTTTGCCGAAAAGGGTTATCCGGGAGATGGAAGACAACAATACCTATAGATGCGTGTGGACTTGTACTACATATATATGTACAGAAGAAATTTTGTGGAAAGCAGTTTTGAGGGAGGAAGCAGTATTTAAAAACCCGCAATTACTTAGTTGCCAGCCTAATAGAAAATGTACGGCACTGCCGCTATGTCAAGAATTAGCAAAAATGCCAAGGAAAACTGTAGTGTACTTTTAGCCAGATTGGAAGATACTCTGTTGTCAATTTCACATCGACTATGCCGGACTTGTCCATTTGAAGATGTATCTTAGGATAACCAGTTTTCCAAATGTCGTCATGCTCAACGGTAACAGCCTTGAGAGAATTCAAGATGTTGTTTCAATGATCCGGAAATCCGCGAGTGATCGTATCAGACGATGGAGCTCAGTCCGTATCAACGATTTTCAAGAGTATTGCGACGTAGAAGGTGAAGTGTATGTGCTTACGCTTACTCCCTTTCCATTCCCGACCAAATGAACAAGCCAAACGCTTCATCGACACGCTGGAAAGATTTTTACTGAAATCGGAGGAGGAGAAGAAGAAGAAACCTCTAGTGAAGCTCCTGAATTGCCATCGAAGAACACCATATGTCCTACTACTTGGTAACTTTCACCAGCAGAGTTATTCCTCAGACGTCAGATGAGGACAATTTCAACGCTGATGAATGAAACAAGCAAGAGTGAGGAGGGAACCACAGAAACGGGAAGAATTTCGTCCGCCACCATGGAGCACTACCACACCACATTATTGAAGTTCCAAATCGTCATGGAGCAGGAATACCTGAAGAACCTTTCTGAAACGAAGATAGCCAGAGAGGGTCTGAAGGATGTCAGTGTAGCGGAAGTTAAAGACTGCAGCCGATCTCAGTGAAGGGTTGTGGATGGAGCTACAGTCATACTGCTATCGCAATCGATGGATAGTTGGAGCTGACACCGCCGTCCGGCTGCCGACCCCTCCGTCTTCGGATGAATCTAAAGAAGAAGACCCTTCGATACACTCTCACTGGGAGAGATGCTGGGGTGTGTTCACACTTATTTCGTATCATTGTGTTCTAAAAGGAGTTTGTTCAAAGTAACTCTCAGTTTTACTATTGGCCTCGATAAGCAGCTTCTGACTGCCTTGTGGGTATACAATAATTGCCATTGTCTTTTGATGTCCGAAAGTCCGTTTCTACTTTGTTTTAAGTCCTTCCATCGTTTGTCACGTCTATAGTATTTGTTCTAAATGTAAAGTTAGAGGTTGGTATTTCTACATATTCTAGTGACTATCGCAACGAGGGAGGAGAGGCATTCCGCTTCTGGCGCTAGCTTTGTCCGAAGGAAAAGGGATCCCGTCCTTCTTCTGACAAGGCACAAGCCATAACTGCAGGCCTAATGTGCAGATTGACTCTTCAAAATAGCCTCAGAAATGCCTTGATGTGCAGCCTATAATAATGCACCCTTCATTGCGACAGCCATATTTCACTCTGGTAGACTGAATGGCTAAATACCTTTATTCGAAGGACTCCTAAAGACATACCCTTGCATCCTGAGAGCAATCCCAGCGGGAAGCGGCACCCGGTGATGGCGGTGCGAATGCGTCGCCGCATTGCGGAATTCTACCATATCGATATACACCCAGTCCAAATATTGAAATCCCCACGACGAAAGCCGTAAACAAAAGTCCACGTTCGCTCTGAAGTCGTCGACGGCGGGGGAGTGAGCAGGGCCAGGCATGGGCTGGGACCTTCATCAATTATTCCTTCACGGCTTTGCATGGGCTGGGACCTTCATCGATTATTCCTTCACGGCTTTGGATTTGGAAAAAGGTTGCCACACGATAATTACGCTTTGTAGTAGGTGGCAATGCTAGGTTATCAATCAACGATCCTTTTTGGGAGACGGTGCAAGAATGGGAAAGATCAAACAGCGTGTATGATGACTCAAGGGTTGTGTATGGTCATAGCGTGACCTAGTGGCCTTACTGAGTAAGGCCCAACCGTCACCCGTTACAATAGGCAATATCAATGGACAAGGGGATCGTATTGAAGCAGGTTTCACCACTGCCTCGTTTCACCTTGGTCAACAACATTCGAAGGAACACTTCTTCAAGCTCAGAAAAGCAGATTGGGGTCAGAAGTCGTTCATATTCAAGTATAGGCATCAGAGTAAGGTGAGTTGAGTCATGACAACGACTGAGTTTAATCTCATAAGCATCTCTTGCGCTGCCTGCTATTTCACTCGATCTTTCTCATACACTGCCGACGTAAAATGGCTCATATGAATCATTCAAAAATGAAAGGGTGGTGTGATCAGAAGGCAAGGCTGGCGGATCCATTCAGCATGCTAGTTCTAGAATATTGCCACACACTATCAAGGCAGTCTCAGTCAGTATTTCTGCCCCATAAGAGGACTCAATATCACCTGAAAAGTCCAGTGTTCTATACATACCAGTTCGGATAGGACATTCAACTCAAGTCAGTCGAGCAGTGCCGGAATATCCAAGAGAACAAAGGTTTAGACGGAATCCGATTCCGACAATCTCGCTGTTGCAAAAAACAAGGTGGTTAGTTATCTGTCACATGTTTTCGATGCATAACAAGATACATTTATTACTCTACTTCATGATACAAACAACACCAAATAAAATTTATAAGAGCTCTATAATAAGAAGGTGAAGAACAGAGTGACGATCAGCGCGACCCAGCGCCAAACCGATGGCGTCGAGCACCTCAGATTCATCTCTTGAATGCACATAGGGCTGACTTCTTGGGCTCTTTGAGCAATATTCGTTGCTGCGGCACAGGCAGCCGAACCAGCTGAAGGACTGCATAGCACACTCAGCGAGCCCTTAACGCATTCCACTGCGGACATGGCTCTCCTGAAAGTGTTTATGAAGGTTTTCTATTGGAATCCGAACAGGAAAAGAGAACTTACGTGCACATGTCCGCATCGGTTGGCAAACATTGGTTGATGCGTTGGGTTAGTGACTGCGTGGTGAATGCTCTTGAAAGGCAGTCGTGATTGGCAAAAAACTCTGAAACAGGAGAATGTTGATTCGGGATATCTTTTGCAGAAGTGTCCGTGTTGGGTGGGTGCTCTATCAGTCGACGTGATTGGCAAGAAACTCTGAAACAGGAGAATGTTGATTCGGGATATCTTTTGCAGAAGTGTCCGTGTTGGGTGGTATCCTTGTGAGCTTGAGGCAACTATCCTCTCCCTTTGCAAGCACACCAAATGCAGTGGGATCCACCCAGTGATTCCCACACCTAACTCGAATCAATGGATGACTCAGCCCACGCGACTTTCTGACTTTCAATGCTAAGGGTGTTAATGGTCGTGGAGCACATCCGAAGCATGAGAAGTTATTCGGGTTAGGCGACTATGCTCTAAAAATAATTCGACACTCTCCACACGGGCACTCCACTAAAAAATCCTAGTGAGTGACATTCTATTACATGGGTTCGTTTATACGTACTGGGACACAGTTTTTGATGTGCTGTCTCTGGAGAATATGAAAGTTTTGCACGACCGCTTCAACAAAGTCAGGCGACCGCTCTCACCACGCATTACACCAGCCTTATTATTGAGCCTCTTTGCACTAGCAGAACAAATATGCAGAGATAACTTTAAATATCCTCATCAACCAGGTTGCAGCAGCTTGGGTGGATATTGTTCCCAATTAATACAGAAAATTCGCTTGGCCGCGTTTGGGCAACGCGATGGTGCGGGATGGTGGCGGTGCATTAGTTGAGTCCTGGAGCGATTAGAACGCAGTTTCCTCTGAGTTCCGCAATCGCTTCAGTACCTCTTCAATATGGCGGGCTTAGCTGGCACCATCGTGTCGAACACCGGACAGGACAACGCGAATTTTCCGACCTAGTGGCACACACCCCACCCCACTCCCCCTGATGAAGATGAAACGTGCATTCACCTGCTTTACCTATTCCACATGCGTACTCGAAAAACGCGTGGTTCTGAACATAAGCGACCGCTTCCTCGTTCACCTTCCCGTACCATTGCGTGAACCGTTCAAACACCGGAATTGAGATACAGTCGAAGGAGACAAGCCGAAGACAAACCATAAGATCATCGAAATCTCTGAAAAATAAAGTCGATGGTATCTCCGGGATACTATCTCAACTCACGTTGGGATACTTGCACCTACTCAAGATGCCGTTCTCAGAGATGGGTGTGCACTCCTAGTTCACAAAATGTACCGTAGATATACGGTAGGATAGTTACAAGATCACTGTAAATCACGGTGTAATTACAATTACTGATAGAGGGTCAAATGAAGTAGCAGAGCTGGAGCTGGAGATAAAGCTGCCGACGGTGGGGAGTTAATTCCGGAGGGAGACTAGAAGCGGGATATGACGGGGAGAGATGATGATTTGAACAGAGAGTTCTGTAATGGGGCTGAGGCCATATACAAGTATACAACGGGGAACGTGCTACATGGTTGAGAGCAAATTATGCTCTTGTGGGAGGTAGTACACGTAGAACGCATGCGGTTGTGCTGGGATTGTGTGGGTGGAAGAGCTCTCAGGCGTAAATTGTCGTAGAAGCCTGGAAACATGAAGTTAACACCAGTGAATTGTGGTTAAAATGTCCTCGCCGGATCTGCACTTCTTGATGACCTTCAACCAAGCGTTAGGTCAACAATCGCTCCATCTTGTTAGTGGCCTTGTCGGCGGCTTCCTCACTCCATGAGGATACTGGTCACTCAATCACTCGATGGACGTGCCGGTCACTCGGCACGTCCATCGGTTATCGCTGAGGGGGGAACAAGACCATCGCTTCTTCAAATCGCAGAGGGTTTTGGTGACGTCTCCAATAAAGGCTCGCCAACGGATTCCGCTACCGGGAATCTTTTGCATAATCGCCACACTACACATAGCCCGTTTCATAGCTCCTTGCGTCACTGCCTGCCTACCCTCCGCAGTCCGAGTTGAATTCCATGTCTCGCATCCGTAGACGGATGCTGGGAGGACATGGATATTGAACACTTGTCCTTTGTACTAAACATGTAGCCGCTTGTCGTGAGAACACTCGCCTGGATGGATTTGGAGCGATAAGACGAGCGGCTATGCAAAGTATTCTCAACAAGTCCTCGGGAGCACGCGGCTCAGTACCGATAAGGATTATGCCGATCGCAAAGAGCAGATACTGGAACTATTCGCCATCTATATCAATGCTGCAAGGCAGCTAAACGTTTCGCAGAGCAGCCGAAAACCGCTTCGGAGAGATAACCTCGTCTTATCGCACCCTGCGTCGGATTTCCACACCTACTAAACTATCCCTTAATTTGATATAAGTGAACTGTCCTAGACTATCCCGTGTTGCAGTGGCGTACTCCGTCAATGTATCGTTGAGGAACTTCGATCGTAATGAGAGCATTGAGCCGATGTTCGATCCTGTCAAATGCTTTCTTAAAACCGATGAAGAGGAAACATATCGGTAACCAGCCCTCCCTACAGCGTTCTGTGAGCTGTAGTAGGACGTGAATGTGAGATCGTATATCCTTCACGAAAACCGGCTTGTTCTCTGCGCATGTTCATAGTGAAAGTGCGGCATATGCGATTGAGAATGGGGCAGGAAAGAAGCTCGAACACTACGAGCGGTCGGAGATAATTGGCCAAGACATCAGGCGTCCCCTTTTAGTGCAACAAGGTGGTGTTAGATCCAAGCCCCTCTTGCGGAACCGTGCCCGCCGCGGGGATTTCCGTGAATACCTCAGCGAGCGGACGGGTAAGAAACTCCTCCAAACATTTGGGTGCTCTGCTCGCACATGGTCTGGTCCAGGTGCTCTTCCTCTCCTTGTTTGACGAATAGCATAGGTCATGTCCGACTCCAGAACTCGCTCATCCCTCATTTCAGCCGCATCATCAGACGAGATAGTACACGGCTGAACTTGCGCTTTAGTGGAGAACAGATCCTGGAAGGATTCCTGACATCCGTTGTTGTCAAATACTCAGAACAGATAGTCTTGAGACGAGTGCTGATTGGAGCTTTTTCGATACTGACCGATCATCGCGCCACTTCTCTTGCTCACCGTACAGCATATTTACCATAGCTTCTTTCGAGTAGCAAGCTGCCTTCGAGTGACCAGCATCCGTAGGGTCTCAACACTTAGCCGCTAGCGTGATTTGCTCGGAATGCGCTCTAGAACAGTCTCAACAACGGTTCGCATGGCAAAGATCATCCTCCTTATTTAACATGGATGCTTATCACCGCCGGAGAAGTCTGTCTTGGAAGCAAGCGTCCTCAACATACATATTCTCACAAAGCATAACTCGAGTTCTCCGTGAGTGAGTCGCAGCCAACGTCTCTTTTTTTCTTGAAATTTGATGCAATGGACGCTCGGACTAGGCGATGATCGAAACCGATGTTAAAATGCGAGTTTCCGATGACTGTGACGTTGTGGCACAGGCGCAGAGTGCTTGTCAAAATAAAATCGATCTCATGAAACGCTTGTCTGTTAGGAATATGCCAAGTCCATGGGAGTCCCTGACGTTTCTTGAAGATAGAGTTCGCCACGAATAAAACCAGGGCTTCACCTCAAGAATTTCGTCCAGGTCTCCCATAGTACCCACAAAGTTTCCTCAGGCTCGATGACGCCCATATGCGCATTAAAATCGTCATCACAAACCACGTAGTATCTTTAGGCAGATGCTGATCCATGGAACTTTCGACAGCGTCATCGTCGTAGGCGCACGTAGGCGCACACATACACAGAAATTTGAGCGCGTTTTGCCGTGTTTTCAAGCACAAGCATTGCGATCCTCTCCGAAAAGGCTTCACATTATGCAACATAGACCGCCAGTTGCGATGTCACGATGGAACCTACGCCACAAACTCCGCCTTGTCTTGAACCACCTCCATGCAGGGTCAAGCGTCCAGTTGAGGAAAATTTTTAAAAAATACGACCCCCCCCCCCCCCCAAAAGGGGCCTCAAGACGACCCCCCCCCTTTCACTTATGTTGTTGTTAGTTTTCATTTTGCAATAAATAATAAATAAATGCAATAAATAATGAACGGAATATTCTTTTATTGGAATATTACAGGAGATTTGCTTCAACTGAATTAAACAATCACTTACGCGTGTTCGCCTGAGCCTACGCAAAGGGAATCTCCTTTCTCCAGACTTAGGCTAATACAGGATAATAAAAAACTCAAATTTACTTCATCAAAATCATTTCATTGCAATGTTCGAACCCAATTCGGCTAGTGCTGCGGCCTCTTTGCGCTCTAACCAGCGTTAGAGACCGTCTCTATCTCATGAATAGAGCGCAGCATACTACTTTTCTCACCCTAACTCCCTAAACACCGAAAGAATACTATAAAACAACAAAAAAAACAAAAAGAGGAACGAGTCGCCGACAAAAATGCGCGAAAGAAATAGGTGCGGCTGCGTCGCGATCTGAATGGAGCGTTTTATCTCTCCCATACTAATTCCGACATTTTTAAAATACTTTAAACTCACCTAGAACCCATCTTCCAAAAAGCTGTGAACTGGTTTCCTAATAACTCCCTCAGACCTATCTACTGACTGCTTGCTTTCCCCAATGGTTGCTTAGTTCTCGATATGGGTTTCCACATGAGGATTAGATGAGGGAAATCTCAAAGTGTTTCACGGAAATGGCAATAACTTCCTTCAAACGTAACCGTATGAGTTCGTTTAGGTGAGACGGGGTCTGCTAGGTTGTCGCTTTCGAATGACTACCTCATCTATGCCATATCCTCAAAACGAAGCAAGAAAAATTCAGAAAAGCCAGTTCAGGAAAGCTTTTTTCCGTCAAATTTGCGAGATCTTATCACGAATCTTCCCAAAAATCGATTCATTGTTACTGAAATTCTTCCAGTATGCATCGTTCGCTCTCGCAGGCCTAGTGGGAAGGCGAGAAGTGTCGGTCAGCTTCTCTGTGGGATGCGCCATGCATGAGGGCTTCATCCACAATCGCAATGGATACAAACGTTTTTGCGGTCCGCATAGTGGCCGCTAACTCCAGATTACGTACTTGTAATCGTAGTAAGATATGAAAGAATTTCACATCAGCGTTTTCATCCCATTTTCGTTTTCATCCCATTGTTTCTGGGGTGTCCATCCACGGTGGTACCCGTTGATAGATATTGCTTTCCATGGCTAATCAGTTAATTTCGGAGGTGTCTCTATATGTGGTTTCGGTGCGGGGGACCAATGAAAGATTTATTGGCATTGGTGGCTTCGTTGTGGATCGCGCCATGCATGAGGTTTCCATGATGATTAAGTTAAATCAGCTTCGGGTTCAAACCCAATTAGTCATTTTAATCATTTCTCTCCTTACATTTTAGACCCTCAGCGTTAGAAATTCTGTTGATCACTGCCTACTTAAACGATTACGACCCCCCCCCTTCCTAGCGGATCGAATACGACCGACCCCCCCCCCCCCCCGTTGAGGATTCCATCTGTGCACTTTTGTCCAACTCAGAAATTAGCTGATCAATTCTTGCATCATTGTTAGGCCTCGAGTGTCAACAGTGCCGATATTTAAAAAAACAGTGTGGCAGATCGCTTGTCGTAAGATTTCTCCCACTCCGCCGTTGTCCCTTCTGCCAGGAAGTGCGGTGGCTGCACTGACTGAGGGTACTGCTTTATGGACTTCATACATGGATGTTGATGGCCTGGACAAACCCCTCACCTCTTAGCCAAATGACGGTAGCAGCCCTGCCGGAAGTGGACTCGTCCAAGAGGGGGAGGGGGGCCGTTTTTAGCCTCATTCAACACGCCGTTGTTTCGACAACAGCGAGAAGAACTTCTGGTGAGTTTGCACCACCCCCACCGTTCCGAGGTCACGGGGCTAGGGATGATGCAAATGTCATAAGGTATTGCATAACAGAAGCATCACGTCATCTTCCACCTCGTTTTATTTTAGAACGAACCTGCCATATTTCCAGAAGTTTGTGATGTACTCGCACGTTTGGAAGTTCCAGGTTGTTTCAGAGTTTATTTCAATTACCAATATCACATCGTTTCGTGAAAAGAGTTTGAGAAGAGCAAATTTTTTAAAACTTACCAAGTTGTAAATAGCCTTTTTAAAGAAAATTGTCCAATTTATATTGCTTGTCTGATCTGTTTTTTACTCAGCTTACGGATCAATGTAGGTTACATAATGACCTGTGAGTTCACGCTGCTGATTAGAGTCGCTTCGCACCTCAAGTACTATTTCCGCCAGAAAAGGGAACCGGTCATACAACGAGCTTTCGGGTGTACTCATCCTACTCTCTGAGATACTCTTTTGTGTAGCGGACACCTGCCGCATGTGATTGTTACAGCAATAATTAATGCCACAACTCTTGATTAACCCGCTTGGGTTGCTTTGCAGCCTTGCCAACATGGAGCATTTCTGCCGAGCACGTATATCTTTTCCTTTGAACGCATGTGACAAGCATCTTGAAGTCAGATAACATCAACAATGACTAATTCTGACAACAGGTGATCGCTCTTGCTCCCCACGACTCCAGTCCCATAAACCGTTTTGACCATAATAAATGCCACGCCTACACAGACACGACACGCGCAGCTGAGGATTGCGAATGCATTTGGAGTGCTCAATCAGCCCACACGATATGTATATCGTGGACTAGTCTAGCAGTGGGTAACCAAACCGAAGCAAAAAAGGGTGCGTATGAATCGACTTTTCGTGGGTTCTGCGAAAAACAGTGATGGATGTGATGAGCCATCACTATTTCCTTTTACAATTCTGTATGAACTGCGCTGCACAAGTAGAAGAACTATGCTGGACTGCGATATCCTTCAATATTCCGCTGCACAAATATACGTTATTGATCTGCTACTTCCTTCCGTGTTATCTGAAGAAGCTCTCATGGTGAAAAAACCAGCCTGTGAAATCAGAACACATTGAAAGGATTTTGCTATGCGAGTTAACGACCCAATCCAGTGAGATTCCGTTTCTTATATAACATCGCTCGAGAACTGCCTAAATTGTTCAACATGAAAAAACGGAACCCCAGCTGGGCCCGTACGTGACCACCAAAGATGAACAAGCGAGCGTTAGCCGATGACGCATCGATTCTAAATAGCCCAAGAATGAATCATCTCTGGCACCTAAACAGGACCATAAGTTGCAATCACATTTTCGGTTCTCGAGCATAGATGAATTCAAGAGCGAAAGTGCATGAGTGGGGGCGTCTACCCCTGTTTCGTGTGTGAGACCACAGATGCCTCCGAGAAAATGTCTTTCCAAGCTGAAACGCGTTTCGTGAATATCAAAAAAGCTGAATCTCGAAATCAGCCTCTTCAACAGGTTTTTCTACTGGAACATCTTTCAGAAGAAGAGGAGTTGTTGACGAACAGTTTCTGAGGCCACGACGATTTCGAAATCTTAGTTTTCTTTCACATCTCTCTATCAAATGTAGTAAGACTCTTTCCCTCGAACGATTTCATAGAATTTGTGTTTAGGTCCTTTTTTGACAGAAGAAACCCTTTCGAATGGTCCATAAAGTAATGCTAAACAATGAATTTGAAAGGAAAAATTCCTTCCTGAATAGACATGAATGCTTTCGGAAAGAGGACTTTAGAAAAAGAACGACGTGAGTATTCGATCAACCAATTATTGGAATTTGTAGAAGAGGTCGAGGCTAAGTACGGGACACATGATTGGTTATTTTTCTTCAAGTGAAATATAATGTTTTGATTAATTGCCGGTCTGGTCGATTTTTGTCAATGGGACCCATCCCTTCGGCGGCCTGAAAATCAGTCATGTGCTGAAATATCTCAAAGTTAAGTAAAGCATTTTGTAGAGCAGAAAAATTGCTCCGAACGATGTATGAAGTGCTGCAAAAACTTGTAATCTTATGGAAAAAATTTTCGTTCAAAAAAAGAAAACGACACTACTTATGGAATGACCCAATACTTAATTCGTTTCGTCCTTCTTCACTGCCGCACTATTTACGATGAGGACCTCTTTTTCCAATTCACCGGGTCACGAAATGACTGATTCCTTCGCCTGATTGTTCAAGAAACCACCGAAACAATTCTTTGATTAAACAATCATGGCTGGATAGATAGAACGCTATATACTTACGAATGAATCTGATTATTAATCAGTCCAAATACGGTCACAAAATGAGAATCAGTGAACAAATCGAAGCTACATACCTGCATATATTTGTGAGCGGCATATTTTTCAATTGTAAATCAAGGCGATCAAAGCCGGGAAGATAGTAAGGCCCAGAATGGATGCCATACTTCTCCAGATAAGTTACATAGCAGTCGTGTACAGTCTGAATCGAGGTGTTGCTAATAATGTGGTAAAGAGTTTGATGTACAACGACACCAGCTGTACCTGTGGCGTTGTGCAGTAACCTTGACTGGAGTATTTTTCTGGTCCAATAGCAGGTGGTATTTGCGCAGTGGTGAACTGTGTTGCTAGCCCTGCAAACGGATGGCAATAGACTGGCAGAAGTCATTCAAGAATTGTGTTGGAAAGAAAGAACTTTGCAACTTGGAGCATCACAATTGTCCCCGTTTGTCCTCAAATCAAAAGAAACAGTGAGCTCTTCTAGCGCAATCACTTATCTCTACGATGCATTAAGCTACATATTAAGATTCGAAATATAGCCTCATTGTTGATAGACTGGACTAGTCAGTTTAGCTAAACCCATTCTCAGGATTTTTAGTAGCAGGCACTATGTAGAGATGGGTGCTCAAGCACAAACATCTCTTATCCTCTAGCGATCAAAATCTCAGTCAAAAAGAGGGCACTTTGAGAGATCTGAGGACTGAGGGAGTGTCGAGAAGATCAATCCGTGGTTTTCTTTCAAGGATGAAGGGCGCAGTTAGAGGAATACGTCACCAAGAGAATCGCATTCGTATCTCTGATATACCGTATCCTGATATACCGATGTAAGCATGATCACAGAGAGCGAAGAAAATGTTGGTATCAAACTTTTATGAGATTGAATTTCTCAGAAGAATTCCCACACCCTATCTACACTGACTCCATGATCTACACCCTATCTAACTGACTCCCTTTCCATGATGCAAGCCGTCTCCGAATTTATCAAAAACAGATAGGTTCTTGAGCGTTCCTCGACGAATGCAGCTCCTGAATACAACCCACTTCTACCAATCCAAAGTAAAATCCCTTCATGATAGTGATGCACGTTAGACCAAACCAACCCTGAAGAGTCAAACGGTGAAAGTACTCCATTCACAAGTGGCACCGACTACTGAGCTGCCCGTTTCATTTGATAAGCGCCAATGACATATTCGAGTGAGTAATTTAAAAAGTGGAGAAAGTGGAGGGCAACTTGTTCAACAGCCATAACCATAGAAGAACTATTTATTTGTTCAAAATGTTTGATTACGTGAGCAGCCCTTCTGATATGCTTCTCCAGCATGCCTTGTTTACGCAGGATACGGTACCACAAAATAAATTACAGAAGGCCCAAGAAGTCAGAGGCTGAGAGTGCAGGTACGTAAAGGGTTCACTGCGTTTACCCAGACTCAAAACACACAAAACATGGCTGACGCAGTCACGCACTGAATTTCGCACCATTCGCACCAATCAGAAAAACTGAAGGGAGCTCAATTAATTGCTAATCATACAATTTCTGTAACATATGTGATTGAAGGCTAATTTCATTCATGTTCAATTTAGGCATAACAAACAAGTACGCGATATACGAAAGGGGTGTAGAGTTCGATCGTTTCCAACTACTCAATTCCCCAGATGGAAAGATTTTTGAGTGCGTATATACATTGAAGAAGCACGTGTAGATGTAGCACTCCGAACATGTTCACGTACATCGTATGACGATCAGATACGTGAAGAATCCACTGAATAAATCCGGATCTTCTACATTAATTATTCTACATAGCATTCATGTTCCCTTGGAGAATGACTATGCGGGTTGAAGAGGATGGTACTGTTCAGTCCTCAAGCTTCAGTTCCAAATTCATACTGAGCGACAAAGTCACAAGCATTTGAAGCAAAGTTAAGAGCGAAAGGAAACAAGGAGATTAGTTTTTTATTTATTCAATTGCACGGCAAGAACAAGAACCTGTGTTTGTCACCTCACACGTGAAAAACAAGCCCTATAGGATCAACCGAAACGAGGTGAAACAAATGTAAAAGAGGTTCCCAAACATCAGGAACAGTTGTGATTGTGAGCTAACTGTGTGCCAACTGTACTGATAGTGACTGAGCCGTGGATTCATTGAATTCAAACCCCGCTGTTCGGGTTGGGTTAGGGGTTACATGGGTTGCAGGAAATTGTATGCATGCAAGAAACTAGGAGAGCTTGGCCCCATCCGCAAAAGGACAAATTCGCGAATTGTGTTTCGATTCATGTCGCATTATGTCCTGAAATCTGTTGTGTTTTCCATTGAAATCTGCTGCAAAATCGCCTCATACTCACTGGACTGTGCCCTGACACAAACGCAATCTTTCTGTTGGTTGAAATTAATTTACTTTCAGTAGACATTTGCAAAGAGTTTCCATTTGAGGAAAGGCATATGCCTCTCATAAGAAAGAAACAAAGATCGGCAAATAACGAGCGCACAAAAACTTTGAAATACAAAAACTTTCTGCGAAACGTCGCTTTTCGAAAACTTCTCGTTTATGTTGCATATTAGGGATTTTTAACGGGAATCGTGAGGAAATCGAGCGGTTAGTATTAGGTTATTAGGTTCGAGTGACATGTTAACCTCCTCTACATTGATTCAAAAACAGAACCGTGTCAAAGATACCTCGACCAGCGCTCACTCAAATACGATCTCGCAACTCTGTGAAGAAAGGCTGTTCTAAGCCTCTTAATGAGGCCCTATGAGTAGCAGACTCCTTGCCTCTATTGCGCCTGCACAAGCAGTGCTTCAGCTGATTGCGTATCACTGCTACACATAACGGATCCGTGTGGCTCACGAATCTGAGAGTGTGCTGCGTAGCAATATGCGCTAGCGCAAGCATCAGCGGAGAGGATACTGGTTCCATGCTGCAAGATCTTTTACAGTTCCTAGCTCTCACTCTTCAACCGACACAGAATACGACCCCCTTGAAAACCCTCTAACCAATGATTGACCCTGACTCGGGGTGGAATATTCTACTCAAGAACAGCTGATGAACATGAACTCAAGAGCATTTCTGGTGGTATCTTCTTAGATACGGATCAGGTTAAAAAAACACCTAATCGAATTCTTCTGAATCCAAGCATTTGCACGCTTACCGAAGAATATGATGAGCCGCATAATAATCGATGGCTGGTCGGGAAGAGTTCAATCCAGTAATATTATAGCGTCGCTGAAAAGAGGTAATCCTCCGATTGGTGACTAATGGACTGAACTTGTTCTGGATCCGTCCAATGAATTCGACAAAAAAGCAAATTATGCAGGAAACGTTACAGTTCGAAAAAAATCCGAGCGATACAGCCACTTATAAATGTGTGAGGTGATTGGAAACAGTGGAGGAATTATTGGGAAACAGTGACGACCGCGAGACCATCGACATCGGACGGTCAGCACGATGGCGTACTCATCCACTCGTGTGGTAGTCTTCGGGCTGTTTGTTCAACCTGACGCACATTCACGCCTTTCTCACTCCACACAATACCGTACCATCGACCAAACACGCTAAGAGCAACATGACTCAGTATCTTGCTCGCTTATTGCCCCCATCGATCGTTGCATAAATGATTTATTTGAATAACAATACAACAATGCAGTGAGATGTGGCAAAGGGATTTCATGAGACGTGAGGTCGAACCACTGGGTGAAGCTGGATTTTCCGATTCGGAAAAATCATCTGAAAAAGTGCAAATAAGAAGAAAAATGAAGGTTTTAAGGTGTTCCAGTGAAGAAAGTAAAGGGGCTAACACCTTCGAAAGGCCCTCTGTCGTGAATTTTAACCGCTGGACGCGATAGCTGTAGTGCTTCAAAAAAGCACTCAACCGCGGCTCCGCTAAAGACGCCACACGGTAGGGGAGTAGGGGAGGGGGGGGGTCCGACCGTCCCTTTGGGCATCGTTTATGCGCCTGGCAAACCTCAGCAGAAGAACAGGAGTCTGACTATTTTAGCAGTCGTCTTCGTCTCTGCCGCCCGTATGTGTCTCGATTGTGACGCCACAGGCGAATTTTCGTGTCCATTATCTTGAGCAGATTTCCTCCTCCTGGCTCTCTAAACGCTCCCGATTGAAACTCCCTGATCTGAGTTCCTATCCAGTCAGTCAGATTGAGAACTGATGAAGGGCACTGGCCCACTTTGTCTAACAATAAGTATAGTCAGGCTTGCGGGAGAGGATTGTATGTAGGGTGTGAGAGGGAAGGGTGGTGCTCCGAACCTTCCTTCTACGAATCCTCGACGACCGACAAACCGCTCGATCAATCTGTAAAAACGGTCGTCAACAGATATTAACTAGTGAGCAGCTCTAAGATTGTCAGTTGCTTATCAATTCAACTATTTCGGGGAGAAAACTCAAGCCGCCTCAGATGCGTCGACCAAGGAAAGTCGTATTATCTGAGATTTTCCTCGCTAGACTTTACCCTGAGTCCATGCTAAGGCCAACGAAATTTTTGATGCTGTCTCTGCGCTCCTTCCACCTCCGTGGTGTGTCTCTGCGCTTCTTCCACCTCCGTGGTGAGGTGGAAGGAGCGCAGAGACAGTATCAAAAATGGACACCTTTTAGGCGCGAATTAAATCAAACAAACTTAAAGGTGCACGCAGATTTCTTTGATAACACAAACATCACACACTCGAGTTAAGCACTCCCGACAGACACTGTGCACCTGAAACATAGCAAATGCACTGCTAATTGAGTGGATGACAAATGAAAAAAAAAATGAGGAAATGTGAGAGAAAAATTCGAAAAACTATAACCAAGAAACCGTAATACCGACGGATAGGAATTTAGATCAGGGAGTTTTTCGGACGGTCCAATGCCCTTCATCAGTTCTCAATCTGACTGACTGGATAGGAATTCAGGGAGGAAAGGGAGTTTCTACCGGGAGCGTTTAGAGAGCCAGGACGAGGAAATATGCTCAAGATAGTTGACACGAAAATTCGCCAGTGGAGTCGACGGGTCAACCAAGACAAGCAATGCTGGCAGACGAGAGGGATTCTTCAGATACAATATAGCGCTAGATACGAGAGAACTTGGAAGCAGCACTCAAATGCTTTTGTCCCGCCCAAAATCTTCAAACACAAACCGAACATCCATGTGAAATGCCACCGATTGATACACTGAATCTGTACTCGATGGGTAGTGGGGGCAGAGTACCTAACTCGAGTATGTGATGTTATAGGGGAAAAGGGTATCAGTAAACAGTCAAAATGTCTGGAAATGACACGCGATCTCCAGTATGTGTTTACGTGCAACGGATGAAGCCCTTCACAGTTCGTTTCCGTGAAATGGGCTACAAGGTGGGCCACAATTTCTTTACTACTTAACAGGAAACCTAACCGGTATAAGAAAGAGGGTGCCCCACTTTGATTTAGAATCAGATCGCTACCCAACCCAAGGGACACCTCAGTTTTCGAGAGGTGTATACGCTTATACTTCAGATGTTGCCATAAATATGGCAATAAAGTAGTTGTCACACATATAATGCAATTTGCAATGAAAAGCGACTAGTCTCTGTAGAATATTCACCCTGAGTTCATACTACTGCGTGCATACTAAACCATTTTATACCGCCTTATCGTAGGAAACGCCGCTCCGCGTACCTCTCGCAAATAGCTCGTGGAGATAATTTGATTTCGTCCTGTCGTCGGTGATTCCCTAGGATCTTACATTGTGGTGAATTCTAAAAGCGCGACTCTCTCTGGAGAAGCGACCACACAGTAGTTCAATGATTGCAATCGAAATTCCTCTCGCCATTCACTTACAGGACGAAGTTACTTGCCCTACAGTCATGAGTGTTTTCCTTTCTCCCGTGAGCAATGCTCCTGCTCAGGAACTGGTCTTAACGATGTTGACGTGAAGCACTACCGCATCTGTTCCCTATACCGTATTGTGGACTTCCTGGTTAACTTTAGCCCCTTTTTGATCGAAATTGGCGGCGTTCGTTCCGCCGCAGCGCGACTACCACTCCTAAATTAAAGATAACAAGAGAAAATGGTTGAAAGATAATTCTGCCATTCTCATCAGTTTCGTGACCTTCAGTGACAAGAACCGATATGTTCGAACTGAATTCAACCTCATTTGTTGAATAAATTTTTGTTCATAAGTGTAGTGCAGTGGGTGCTACTGCTACAGGTATAGATGCGTCTCACATCAGCTCAAATTCTTGCCGTAAGCAGTCGTATCAAATCATGTGTTCAGTCTGTAGTCAGAATTCCAAGTGAATAAACACCAGAAATTCGGGGCTCTCCATCTCGAATTGCAATTTCTATACCACTTTTACGTTTATGGCCCACCCGATGAAGTTTTTGGCGATGATCATCGTCTTTCGGTATCGCCATGCATGCTACTTCTACTCAAATATGTAGTGGTAGGTAAAGGATGTTTGTCCTGCCTTATGGTCTCGCGTACGTTTGGCAAATTACGTGATACTGGAAATATAAGGTGTCTGCTCGTTTTGGTACTTTGATTCCATTCGCACAGGACACTCTGGTAACAGGCGCCATGCTTCAAACTAGCAAACGCCACCTTGATCGCCTGCTCTCTTCGTCTTCGAGCTGCTGCCGCTTCTTTACGCAAGTAGGAGCACATGAGCAGCCAAAGAATGAGAACGATAACTGTGCCAGTGCATCCATAAAAGATCTAAAATAAAAGATCTCTAGCAGTATCTCACTCTTCTCATGCCTTTCGCCTTTCGTTGTGATTTTATGTGTTCCCTGCCATCGTCGTTTCGTCCTTCATCGCACATCCTGCTCGACGACTCCTCGACAGGGGGTCGTATTTGACGGGTGGGTTAGGGGATCGTAATCTCAGAGCTGACCCGGTTATGTATCTAAGAATTACGATTGAATTCAATTGATTAATACAAAATTACAGCAATAAAATATTCAGTGATAATATGCAATTGGACCGATACTAAAGAATTTGCTAGATATTGAAAGGGGGGGGGGGTTCGTACGAGGGCCCCCCGTTGAGGGGCGGGGGTCGCATTAAAGCGACCATTTTCTTGGACATATGAGTGTGCCTTGTGCTCACTGCCCGATGGCCATCATATTAGGTTGATCGAAAAGTTTTAATAGGTTGAGATTTTTTGTTTCACTTTACAACTCATTGTCAGCAATTAATGCAAGCTAGTCAACAATATAATAACCACCGTTAGTTATAACATTGTCCCACCTAATAGACAGGTCAGCGATTGCCTTCTCCCAGAACTGGGAAGACTGGAAGTCAAGGAAGTCACCGATCTTATATTTCATAATGCGAATACTGTTGCTTTCCTACCATGAATTCTCTACTTGACCCCCTTTTATGACCCTTTCATGTCCACTGCAACAAAACTTCAGTTATGGACGAGAACGGACTGAGGCTTTTATCTGTACAGTGTATAAACAACAGTGAGTGGCCCGCTTTTAATAACTCACTTGTTCTCTCATTCGGTAGTACTCCGCGGAAAACGAGTCGTCGGAAGGTTTCTAAAACATTGCTCAAGAGCATATGAAGTCACAATAATGAATGAATTGAAAAATTCCCATCCTTGGAAACTTGCCCTCCTTTCTGAACAGGTAGATGGCCCAGTACACGGGAATGTTGCATTTTCTGTGTTAGTGCATGGCAGCCATATGTGCGCATAACCGTTCAGAAAACGGCTAGAAAATTAAACAAAGTTCGACAACATTCCGTCAAGTTCGCGCAGCCACGTCTCCACAGCCTTCATTCAGACTGCTGGATTCATTTTCGCACGCAATGTCTAACCAAAATCATTGCGAAATGTGCCTTTGACAATATTCTCCATCAACAACCACAACAATAAGTTAGTCTAAGCGCTCATAAAAGAGATCGATTCCGATTTGGATCGTGGAAGCACTTAATTACGCGCTTATTTCCCTGCAAACCGACAGCCCAAATTAACGAAGGATTTGAAGTTCTCCCAGGCAAGGCTGTTCTTCTCTAGGAAGGAGCAGGATGAACGCCCGTGGCGGGGGGCGTGCAAATGTTTCGACCACTGTTCCAGGAGGTCTAGTCACCAGTGTTGTGTGAAAAAACGAAAAGGTTACAATTTTAGGGCTTTCTATGAGTCTGGAACGATATGTACAAAAAACAGTCATCGGTTCCATCACAGCATGATGTATATCGCACACATTTTGGACAGAAACGTCAGTAGGTAGTGATACATTGCCATTGCTACCTTTAAAACTACCAACTTATACTTTTATGCCAAAAAGAACTCGTTGGAACTGTAAGTGGATTATGCGCAACCTTCCATAAAATCAAATTATCGTGTTCTTAGTTCAAAGCGGATTCTGCATCTCGTCTACGGTATTGAGTAAGGATCTGGTCTGTTTTATATGTGTTGGTGTAGATTCTACAGGGTTGAGGTCTATAAAATGAAAATCCTCTAGCATACCCAGCGGTAGTAGCTGACATCTCCCCACGAATACGATCTGTAGAATTTTTGAATATTTTCAATCAGGATGTCATTGTAATTTTTCTGAACCTCCTTCTCGCCATACTGTGACTTCTCTGGAATGGTTCAGTTTCAGTTTAGGCTGACCTGGGAAGCATTATTCGTATTTTTCACAAAATGGGCTACTGGAAAACTTCTTAGTGAAAGACTCACTCCATTATCAACGGAATTCATAGCGGTGGAAAACGAACAGGGGTATTGAGCAGCGGAGACAATGGAAAGGGTAGTTAAAGGCAGCTTTCGGGAAAATTCGGACGAGAAGTATAAGAAGTAGTGAATATGAAAGCCAAGATGCCTAGTAACAGGAAAGTGGAGAAAAAACGAATGGAAGTGGCCAAAAACCCAAGAAATAGAACCCCTTCCCACCATTGGTTCTGGGCGCGGACGACCTTTCCGTCAAGACGCGGGTAGTCCGCATAGGTTTTCCACTGGCATTACCAAGACGTAAGCATGAAGGGATGTTCGGAAATGCGACAGCATCTATTTCCACGTGGTCAGTTTCAAGCTAAAAGTGAGAAAGCGCGCTCGATACATTCAATCCTGCCGATCTCCTTGACCAACCGCACCGTGACCAACCCCTAATCACGTCGCCTGGAGGCGGGCTGCCCTTGTCCAAGGCGGCTTGCCCTGACGAGGCCGCCTCCACCACAGCTCAAGGGGGCGCCTTTTGCGGGGGATTTCGCCATACATCGGCTTTTCAGCCCCGTAATTTTTCAGTGCATGCCTTCTTTTGGCGTTCCCTGTCTCCCATATAATCGCGAACACTGTCTTTAAGCTCAAACAATAGACTACGGAACCCATTCAGTCTCTTCGATCTTACCGATGTGCTGCTTTCTACTCAAAAGCAGTAGTTGCGATACATCGATTATATCATTCATAAAGACCTTTGACTCTAACCGATCGCCGTTTTTATCACCAAAAATGGCGTGCCACTGCAATTTGTTATTCCAGTAGATTAAAGAATCGTGCACGCGAAAATGAGTTTCTCTGTCACCCATATCTTTATACATATTGTATTTGCCTGATAAAGGCAGCCTGCAAAAGTTACTACAGGGATGCTGAGTTATGGGCAAAAGCTTCGGTGTCGGACGGGACTCGAACCCGCACTTCATCCTTTCCGGGGATATGTGCTAATCCATTACACTACCGACAACCCTTTCACCTTAACTCAGCTTTTAAATGGTACATTTACCATAGCTTATCAGCACTCACACGTATAACGTGTTGATAAGTGCTGATAAGCTATGGTAAATATACCATTCAAAAGCTGATTTAAGGTGAAGGTGGTGTCGGTAGTGTAATGGATTAGCACATATCCCCGGAAAGGATGAAGTGCGGGTTCGAGTCCCGTCCGGCACCGAAGATTTTGCCCATAACTCAGTATCCTTGTAGTAACTTTCGCATCGCGAGCTGCGGCGATAAACAGCAGTTATCAAAAATTAAAAATATCAGCCTGCAAAGTTTCTCGAGAAAAGCGAGAATCCGGCTAAAATACAACTCCTCAAAGTGATGGCCGAGGAAGCGGGCCTCAGAGTAAATGCCCGCCCCGTAGTCCACTCACCCTATGAGTCGAAGACTCATAGTGTGAATGGAAAGTTACGTAAGCAGTCCCACTCCTCTTCCATCGCGGCGGACGGCGGGAGGGCATTTTCTCTGACGTCCCGTCCTCTCGGCTACAACTTTGGGGAACTGTATTAGCCGGATTTTTTCGTGGATTTTTGCGTGTGGCCCTTGTTAAGTAAGTACGGCATAGATATTTGGGCACCAGAAAAACTCGTTTCTTAATTTCCTTTGAGACTCTGTCATACGATGGAACGATAACGTAGTCACCATTTTATGTCATTCCCATTACTTCACATCTCACCAAGGAAGCGCCTTCACTTCACATGGATTTCAAAATGGGACCTCAATGGGTCCATCGGACCTCGGATGCTGTTCGCAACTATGGAAACCAGAATTACAAAATTTCTCGAAGCGAGTCAGGAGGGGCCAAAGTTTGCTTGCGATGACTCATTGGCGATGTACTTGGCTTGAAATAATGCATGAGCATGAGTCTAACGTATTTAAGACAACAGCAGCCGTGGTACTGTGGTAGCGCTTCTGCTCTAGAGGTGGTGAACGTTGAGTTTGCCCCCTCGAATGGATCTTTTAATGAGTCACGCCAAGCAAAGTACGTGGTAATGATTGATTCATCGCAAGCAGCTTAAGGTCCCTTCTAATTTACTCTAAAATGGCATTTTGCAAATTTGGTACTGACATTTGTAATAAGCATTCGAGAGCTATCGATCCACTCAGGTATCATTTTGAAGCTCCATGGAAAGCTAAACCTTTACCCAGTCAGTCATCGATCGGCGAAGTTCACCACTTGGAGGTGTGGGCCCACACAAAAGGAGGCCCCGGTCTCTAGAGCGCTTAGAACTGCTGTGGATCGCTTGCTCATACGAAGAAAGCAAGACTCCCCTTCCTAATAAAACAGCTTATCGAGACCATTTTCATTAAATTCATGACGTTATCTATCAAGGATTATAATTTTCAGCAGATGTGCTTATAGATAATACATAACCTGACCTGGCTCTGTTTTCTCCTCACGTGGTTCCCCCAAACAGATGTCAAAGCATCGATCAAGCTTTAATTCGCTCTAAATTCAAAAACAATAGAAGTGTGGAAATTTCTCACCCCCATGTACTACGAAACCACTGAAAAAAGAGAGCGATTGGGAATTAGAACTTTTGTTCAGCCTTGGGGAGTTAGTGCAAGTTTAGACGAGTGTGCATTACTACAATAGAAATATTAAAGATTCAGTACACCAAAAAAAACTGGATCTCCTAGTGCAGAGCTTCTTGATTCAGAGATGGAAATGCAGGAAATACCGATTAAAGCAAACTAATAACAGGAAATGTGTCCCATCGTTTCAACAATGAGGCTGTGCTCATGCTCAACGTTTTCAGATTCTCGAGGATCGACGCAACCGCAATTTGTGATATTTGGCGATATTACATACCTCTGCCTCGGCCTAGGGGTGTGTGTACTTACGACAAAAATTGCTTCGCGGCATCGCACTAGCAGCGCCATCAGTACGACTTGCCTAATCGTTTGACCTTGGGAGTCCGGCAGAGTGTGGCTGCGTCACCTCTGCAGTTCCACCCATGCCACACTGCCTCCTCCACCCATGCCAAACTGCCTCGCTTGAACGCTGCCATGCCCTGCCACGAGTACTCGCACCCGTCGAGCCGCTCGTCGAGCGCGACCGCGCGAAAATTTGTCGTAAGTACACACAACCTCAGTCTAGCAACCGAGCTCAGTTGCTTCGGTGAGCTGATGCTTCTAACTTGCCACTCTTCGATTCATAAAATCTGATCAATAATTTTCATCGGCATTATGGCGAATATCCCAAATCCGGTTGCGCTAATTCTCTCGATGGATACATATTTATTTTTTGACGCCAAAAATCAAAACAAAAACACGTTTTCCATGACCGTAACCTAAGCCACACCATTGTATTTCTTCAAGTTTTGGTAGGACCTCGTAACGGCCAAGAATTTACAGTGAAAGCCAAAAAGAGTAATTTTACTCAAGGCTCATACGCCAAGTATACAAAACATAGGGAAACGAAAGAGATAAAAGTATCAGGGCGAAATTTCCCGAGATGTCCCTCTAAAAGCAGTAGCAAGCTGTAGCTCACTAATTCCACCTTCATCAAAATACGGAGCCTTCAGTGGGCGCAGTCGGGCTTCAGAGCACCTGCGGTATCAAGGTCCGCTTGAAAGTGGAGTCATTTCCCGTGGCAGGTCTTTTGTGGGGAGCTTCTAAGGACTGGCCCATCGGTTCATGGAAGTCACGTAGCCCTTGCTGTTCGGACAAGGCTGCTATGATCCGAATTATCATTTTACTTTTTTGGCACCCCCTGTAGATCTTCAGTATTACTGAGCAAGATGACCTCATTCCTGGGCCTCTAGGTTTTACGCTGTACCCAATTCCCATGTTCTCCCTTGTTGAAACCTCGGCGTAGTTGTCGATTGTTTTTCTTTTGTATGAATATCTTGATTCATGCGACGTCAGCTCATCTTGCTGCTGTGAAACGTGCGGTCATTAAGAACATGTTCGCAACAGCAACCAGTATGTGTACTGGTGGTGAGGAACAGCAGGAATCAAAACGTTTAGCCTTGTGCATTGCTGCTAGAAATGGCTATGCGGTACCATCGCACCAGAGAGCGTCATATGCTGGCCAACGACGACAAACGCCACGCCAAGGGAAATTACCTTTATGCATTCCGTTTATCTCCGACAGGGTTAGCGCAGAAATAAACTGCAGTATTGTTCGAGCACAGTTAAAAATGATGTTGTCTAGTGAATATCCCTAATGACAACATCAAACGACAACTTGTTCGCAACAGACTGTACGATAAGCAATGCCTAACTCCAAATTGCATTACTTGTCCTTACGGGAAGCCAGGAGATTGTGACAGGGCTTGTGTTATTTATGAGCTTCAATGTAGGACCTGTAATAGCACATATATTGGAGAAACGGGGAGGGTACTGGCTTTACGCATCAAAGAACATCTAGCTGGGAAAAGACGTGGTTTTATAACCACCCCACTTGGCAAGCATAAAGTTGAGGAGCATAACGGGAATGACTTTGATGTTATGTGCTCTATTTTGGCGTGCGAGACGGAAGTTTCGTCACGTAAAGTGTTGGAGTCATTCTGGATTTCCACAAGAAAGCCACGAATGAATAACCGAAACGAGTGTCTTTCTATTAGCAATGAACTCTTGCCTTTCGTATCACAGTGCGAGTTACGGTAAAGGCGACGTGCGCGGCTGTAGTTTCTGCCGTATAAGGAACATCGAGTCAAGTAAGACTCATTCGCCCTTACTGACACATGTGATTGAGGCGCGAACTGCTGCTCCGTTGGTGGAATCTTGGGTGAGTTTGTTGTTTCATTACCGGGTTGTCCGAGAGCGATCTCGAAACGACGCCGGAAACGCTAGGAGGAGGCGCTTGCTCGGATATTTTGCAAATCAAGAGCTTCGAGCCACCTTCAGGCCTCTGAAGAAGACGAGAAGGTCGAAACGTTAGGCCAATAAAGCTGTACCCAGTCCTCCGCGTGGAGCGGTGAAGAAATGTTCGCAGTTAGGGATGTAGGTTGCGGTCGGAGCTTGGGGAGAAAATCCTAAGATGGGTGCTCATCACATAATCACAATCGCAACGGCCCTCTATACGTTCAAGATTAGCCTGATGTATCCTACTGGTAACACAAAGTGAGCATTTTTGAAGTCACCGCGAGGTAGGCAAGGAAGGAAAGCTTTTTTGGAATAAAAAACTCTTCTGTAAACAAACCAAGAGTGTATAGCAAAACTCGCGTTCAACGATGTGCCTTCGGCCTCACCTCGAGCTGCACATTATGTGTAGTGGACGAATGCCTGCTGTCGGCGGGCAGAGAAGTCCAACGGCACTGTTATTTGATGTCTAGAGGGCCAATTCGATTTCATTCATGATGATGTTGAACAGGCGAAAGAACAGCTAGCAACCAGCAAGTGAAAGGAGGAAAAGCAGAGAGGCAATGAATAAGGAATAAGCGATAAGTTGAGAAAAAAGGGTACTTACACTGAAAAATCCAATAAATTCTCAGTATCTTGGCAAGGCATAGTGCGCGCAATTGCTGCAAACTACGAATTGAAAGCGTTTACCGTACGTCGAAAGTGCCCCATCCCTCTGTAACGGTACATAATGAAACTTTTGTGATTTCTAGGTCACCATTGAAGGTAATGGAGAGGTTCAGAACTGGGAACACGTCCGCTTCGAAACTGTAGAGTGACCTTCGAAAAGATAATCTCTTGCGGAACTAGCGTTAGAATAACGCCTTAAGCTGCTAACTCCTCCTTGTCACCCCGTCTAGGTGGGTTTCGGAGCGATGGGTCTTAGTGTAGTAGCAGGAGGTGGGACAATGTTGGATTGGCCACCCTCACTATCTGAATCACTTCAGTGATGCGAAGGACACGAAAGCACATGCTGAGGATCAGTGACAGGAAGCTGGTCCTAATTTTGGTCTGTCAAACGTTCCATTTCTTTCTTTCTCTACTGCTGCATTGCTTATAATTTCCCCATTTCACATTCCACTATCTACCCAAATTAAATATAACGGTGTCTTCAGAGGCAGATTCTTGGATCACCTTGATGGGATAAAGCGTTAAATTATGGGATGAGAGGCGCTGAGGAATACGCCGACAACGAAAAATCTGAAAATGCCTTCGAAAATGGCAAAATAAGGCCTCCTGGCGTATGGCCTTGTACGCGATTACCGCGTGAGAGTGTCATTGAGTCTGGATGGTATCTAGGAAAACTAAGATATCATCTCTTTCCCCGAGTCGACTACTGAAACTTCTACTAAAATTTTCCCTTTATCTCACCTCATCTTATGAGGGGTCGTTTGCCACGCTGTTGCCACCGTTACCAGCGTAACTGCCAGCAACCACGGGTGGAGTGGGCGGGCCTGGGCTGCAGGTGGAGTCCCGCTGTCTACTTTGGGTAACTCACACTAACGTCTCTGTAAAGGTACAGCCTACGTGGCTAGAGTCGATCTACCTGGCCACGGAGGGTACCACAGTGATCGTGGAATGTGCCTTTAAATGCTTGATTTGAATGCGACCATCGTGGTACATGAGAGTAAACATCTCAGCTCAGCCTTAATTTTATTCCAGACTTTAGCTACCTTTTTCCCGATCTTCTTACGATAGTAGCACCATGGAGCTAGTGAACTAGATGCTACTCCTCCTTGAAGTCCTCGAGTCAGATTCACGAATGGGTGCTTTGGATTCAAAAGCAATCCACGACACTTGTTATGAAGCATAACTTCCTCCGGTAGCATTTGCCTGCAGAAAAACTGATTGAGATTGAGAGAGAGATTGATTGTCAAGATATCAGACTAATTAGCGAATCAACGAAGTTTCATTCTAAAGATCAAAAGCGTCTCATCTAGGAGTTCAGGAATCTCGATAGAGAGCCACCTTGGTCTTATGTAAAGTGAGGTGGTCCAATTATCATTTGTTCCTCACACCTAAGGGTTAGTCGTTTGTACGTATTGTTACTCGGTCAGTATCTCCTATCCCACTATGTGGTAGATAAATTTTTGCAACCTTTTCTTTTGGGTATTTTTCTGTCCCGAATCCTCAAGCCAGTCTAAATGTGCGAAAAACTTGTGAGGCTTCAGAACTTTCATTTTGAAAGACTCGAAAGCTTCCACAAAATTTTGCGGAAAAAATCGAGCCCATTGTAAAAGAGTACTGGGAAGTTTCTGCTCCACTCATCAAGGCGGTAGCGGTAAGGTACGTGGCAGCTGCGAGTCAGTCGGATACATATCAACTGGCCATTTCCAAAAAGTGTCAGTATATATTAGGTTGATTCATAATAAATCGGACAAATGGTAGTGATGACTTCTAGAGATCATAATTCAGTAACGAATTAACGAAAATGGACGCGCGAGGTACCGTTGGAATGAGTATGAGAAGCTTTTCAAAGTACCGCAAAGTATTCACTCCAAAGTAAATTCATTCCGCCACAATGCCGCACGATTTCAAGCGGTCCAGAGACCACATCCGCAACGTCATACTATTTATATCGCTATCTGGCCAGGAACCCGCGGATATAGGCAGACGTCTGATAGAAGTTCACAAGGAGCATGCCCCCGGCAGAAGTACACTGTAGTTGTAGCATTCGAAGTTTGCGTCAGGCGACTATCCCATCGAAGACGAAAGCCGCGGTTGGTGGAGCGTACACGGCGTAGAGTACTGGGAGCTGCTCGATGAAGGTACCACAGTATTCGCCGACGTCTACGTTCGTCAATTACGAGAATTGAAGGCCAATGTCCAAAGTTCGCTACGGCGGCGGTCACATGTCTACTTCCAGCACGACAACGTGTCTACTTCCACAGACCGCACTTCGCAAGATCGACCAAGGCCGAGCTGCTGTCGTACAGTTGGACCGTACTTCTATACCCACCGTACTCCCCAGACCTGGCCCCTTCAGATTTCCACCTTTTCTCCCACAGCCAACGCCACCTGGACGGCCAAGACTTCAAAACTCGCGACGAGGTCAAGGCGGCACTCGGCAACTTCTTCGAGCTCCAGCTTCCGGCCTTCTGGAGCAAGGGCATCCATGATCTGCCTATACCGTGGCAGAATGTCATCGATAAAGATGGAGTATATTTCAAGTGAATCCCTGTTGTCGTAAAAAAGTTGTACGACAATGATTAAAATTGATCAATTTGTCCGATTTATTATGAATCAACCTAATAGAATAAAATACGTTGCTTCATTTCAGGCTCAAAGAGGCGTTAGGCGCCGAAAGCTTGCCAAGAGGCTCAAATTCCTTTCGCAAAATTTTGTAAAATTTTTTCAGCCTTTCGAAATCAAACATTGAGCCTCACAACGTTTTTCACACATTCAAACCTTTTCTTTTATTTTTTATTTTTAGCTAAATATTCTACACTGAAGCTGCAACTGCGTCACTGCTGTGAAGAGAGATCCTGTTATTTATATTCTATGTAGATATTTTCAAGATCTGAAATTTTCATGAGTTTAAAACTTTTAAATTCCAAAATGAGGGTAAGATAATGAAACGTGTTTTTCAAGCCTGCTCAACGTAGTTGTGATTGTCATGGCTTTGTCGCTGGCTTTGAAGCCTCGGGACAGACACAGAGACGGTTACAAACAGTGATCGTTTCGAGAGACGGCCATCTTCATCGCAGACCGAGAGAGTGGAGTAATCCAAATTGACTAGAAAATGTACTGGGTGCCCTCTTCGTGCATCCACCTACAGGCTTCTGCAAGCTCTCACCAAAAACTTATGCGAAGACGTCGCAAAATTATCGTACAAACTAATATAAGCTCTATTCTTGCATCCATGGTGTTTCATTCATGTTATTTCATTTCCTTTCTATGTGATTATGATGGGCTTCATCTTATAGATGACTTGCATATGTTTGCACGCACCATTTCTTTCACTACTTTGCATGACTTTAATGAGTGAATTTCAAATCTTGCAACACATCGCTAAGAAAGAAGCCAATTTCCTCTTCCGACCATTTTTAAAGACATAAGGGGGTAATTTTGGCTAACGGTAGGACAGATCGTGTGGACGAGTTCAAGTGCCCGCCATTGCACAAACTCGCCAATTTGACGCCTTGGCATGGTGCCAAAAGGAGATGTTTCTAATATGAAGTTGTTTTCTCTTTTACTTTTTCCTTTATTCTCTCTTATATTGTTTCTAGATGTACTTACATGAATGCTAATGCAGTAGGGAATGGCCACTGCACTGAACTGGGAGTCAGGTGCTACAACTAACGCTGGTCCGCCGCCCGTCTCCTACAGTGGACAACTGGGAAAATCAGGGTGTTGGGATGCGAATACACACCGCAGCGTCGCGCTTTTGGATCCGGGTTATTTCACCGATTATCGCTTCTAACCTTGAGTGTTCGTTACAAAAGGCTCATTTCTTTGCATCTTCCTCTTGTTTCGGACCCGTTCCGGTTCATTTAAGAGCGCCTGATAAGCTTACATCCTCGTCTTTAAGTAGCCATGGTGACATTCTTGCACAGCCTCTGCCTACTACTAGGTGAGATAATCAAAGCAATTCATCTTCATAGCCAATCTGAACGTTTCTTCTCCAAAAGGACTGCAGGTATTGCACAGGAAGCTTTGAGGGAATGGGTCACCGTAACTCTATCATTGCCCGAAGCACAAGCGAAAAGGGCTATGCATAATTTGCACGAGTAGTACTACAATACGGATGGATCCTCTGCAAAATGTCGCACCGTCTTAATCTCGTTCAAAAAGGAGGGAATGTTAGGGTCTAAGCACGTTGGATTCGTCTCGGTTTGGAGAGCGCAACGATACAAGCTAGGGATGTCTAGGGCATGGAACAAGAATCGAAGACCACACATGAACCGTGTTTAGCTCCGCCCAAAATATGAGGAGCGTGCGCTGAAGTACTCTGTCCTCCAGAAAGGAGCAATTTCGATCGACCTACTGACGCACATGGTGTTTCGCGTACAGTAGTTTGCGCGAAACACCACGTGGGTGTGTGTGCTAGTCGGCATATCTATGTAAGGTCAAATTTTGAGTGGATATCCTCCTTTGGAAGGTGACAAAGACACTTTTCTGTCCTCTGACTAAGAATAAGCATTCAGTTTCAATAGTTATACTTCAAACAATACTTAAGTGTACTTTCTGAACGAACATCACGTGCAGCGTTTTTTTCCAGAAGTTATAAGGCTTTTTTCGCTTAAGCATTTTACGACATTTTGGAATGTTTGCATACCCATGTTCTTTTATATTGAGTTGTGAAGTGGTATCAAAAAGAGGCACCTACTTCTGATACGCTTGCAATTCTTGCGGGTTATTCGCCAAATTCTTGACAATGATGTCGTACACCTCTCTCCAAGGAAGGCACTGCTCGCCACTTTGTGTGACACTTTTGTCACCTTGAAATGAGGCTGTCAGAGGCGATAGAGAATTGAGGCTCCCATGTAAATGTGAAAAAAGGGGAGTGCAATTGCTGTGCACACATATGTATAGTGTATAGTGTTCCACGGCACCTATTGCGACTAATTTTACTCAGAAGACCCGACTACAGTGCTGAAGGAGTATGATGTTAATACTCAGCCACATAGGCACAATCAGGAGGGAGCTTAGGGGTGTGTGAATCAAATCCAAATGCAAAAGGGGTTGTAATAGAAGTGGTTCACATATTTAAACGCCATTGATGTTCTTTTGTATTCCCATGACTGGGCTAAAGTTCATACTTCCTCGTCCTACAATAGTGATTTTCTATTTAAGAAGAAAGGAAGGAAGTTCCTATTTAAATATGTACATGGATCTTTCTTTTCTGAACGGGCGTGCATACTCAGCGCCGGCAGGGCGTGGTTGCGTTCACAGGTAGCGAGGTGAAGCGGTACGGTAGAGGTGCGGAGATGACCAGACAACGAGGCAGTGTGGCAGAGGCGGAGAGGTGAAGACACGTAGCCACGCCCTGCCGCGGCAGCGGAGAGTATGAACGTTGCCTACCAGAAGCACATGTTTGCATTGTTGCTGGGCGTTATTTGTGCAATGGAACACAATACACGATACTGCACAGCAGTAAGCGCTATGTTCCCTTTCTCATTTGGAAAGTGCTTCCAAAAGGCTTTACTATGCTCACCTAGATAACTGTAGGTGTCGATATCCGAAAGAGCGATGCAGTCAGCTCCTAGAAATGATTCACTCATAAATTAAGGCTGTGTTAGCGGGACGCAATTTGATGTTCTCACTTCTTTCATCATTGCTGTCGAAATAGAGATCGCCATTGTAGAGCGCTGAGTGACAGCCGAGGAATAAGGGAAAGCAGTACAAGTGCTTGAAAAGCATGGAAATAACCGAACGAGTATCTCAGATGTTGGAAAATGCTCTTAGAACGAATCACGGGCACCTACAAGTGAGTACATGTGTAACGAACGAAAAACTGACGTCAGGGTAAGAATGGGTTGAGGAAGCCTCGAAAGAAGTTGATCAGTTGAACTGAAAAATCGAGTAGTAGGTTGGATCCTCAAATAGAAAGTTCTTTGGAAGTTCTCACTGTCGGCAGTCCTCCTATCTCAGTGATCCCTGGGGCCAGATGGGGTTTAAAAATGACGAACTCACATGAAGGAAAGGTGGAATGAAAGGAGTAATTCCGGCCGAATATGGAAAGATTACAAATATGGAGAGCAATGTGCTAACTTCACGAAAGTGAGGAAAAGCAAAATATAACGGTCAAAAACCCGAGAAATAAGACTCCTTTCCCGCAGTCTGTTCTCAAAAAGGATGGGACGGGCCAAGAAAGGGGCTGGTTACAATAGTTCGCATGTACAGTGAATCGTAACTGCTGTCATGTCACTTATCAAGGTTTTAACACATGTCAAATCCCTTTCCGATTTTTTACCGGGCCCTCACAGATCTCCGCTCTCCATGCTTTCATGAAGAATCCACTATGAGCCGCATAACACTATGCTTGGGAGAGAAAGGAGCGCCAGTAGTTCCTCACAAATAGTGGTCGCAAGCCTGCTGCGCTCGTCTGTGCCGCGAAGGGCTCATATAGAGGTACTAGAGGTAAAGATCGGTGGTACTTGATACTGTGGATGCGGTGTAAGGCGAGGGTGACTACCTGTATGTCAAGGGGTGAAGCGGCCCTGTACCGCTTATAGTCTTGTGCCCAAACAATCTTTTAGCTGCCCCGCTGGTGATGGGCGTGGTCGCGTAATCACGTGTGTACCATGTGGTCGTCTATTATGTTAAATGAATATTGGTGATTTTTGATGCTTTGTATTTCAAACCTGCTGATTTTTGTCGCAGCCCACATGCGAAAGTTGTTGTGAGGATGCTTACCCATGAGCTAGGCTTTGTTCTCGTTCGAGATTCGAACCCACACTGCATGCTTAACGGATATGTGCTAATCCGTTACACCATTCATTCAACCGAATCGTGTCGGATATTCCATAATTCTGAATCCTTTCAAAATAACATGAATAACTAAAGTACATGAACAGAAGCACGAAAGGATTCGAGGAATTCCATTTGTTTCAATGCAGAAATAGAATAACGGGAAGAACATCAGCGCATTTGAAGCAACATTCGAACAGCTGTCGGCGGTAGTGGCGCGGTTTAAAGACAGCATTAGGGGTAATGTGGCGATGGAGAATCCCTACAAGAAGTCAATAGTAGGACATAGTAGTCCTGGGCCTAAGAAAGCTATCTGTGGCGAAATTCCAGTGAAAAAAGCGCTCCTCCGAGCTGTAGAAATGCCGCAAAACGCCGCAATCGGCCATCTGTCCGCCTCTTGATAGGTCGATCCCGCCTCCGGATGACGTAATTTCCGATTGACTGGGGTGAGCTGCTAAGGAGATGCGGCAGGATCGAAGGTTTTGCGGCGTGCTTTCGCAGTTTTAGCTTGAAGCTCACTCCAAAAAGTAGATGCTGTCGTATTTTCAAACATTCCCTTCTGTTTACTTGACAATATGCCAATGAAAAACTAGATCAGACCACGCCTCTTGACGGGAATGTCGTCCGCGCCTAGAACCAACGGTGGGAAGGGGTCCTAATTCTCACATTTTGGCCATTTCTATCCGTTTTTTCTCCACTGTCCTGTTACTAGGCATCTCAACTTCCATATGTACTACTTCTTTTTTCGTCCGACTTTCCCCGCCTTTAACCCATAACGTACCGCGTGCAACACATGGTGCTGCACCAGTATCAAACCACACTTTTTCGTATTTTGAAATCGAATCGTGTTCGAAAGCTGTTACGATCAGTTTTCGGATGTGGAAAATAACATATCTTTCTGGGACCTTTCCCTTCCAAAAGGTAGCTACGATTCTGGCACCACGCTTTTTGAACACCATAGCAAGCAATAACAAATTTATTGACAGGGCAACTACTCACCTCTACAGATGAGACTTCGACTGAGATTACTTTTCTATTGACTGCGGACCTAATTGCCTAGTTGTACAAAAGTTTAGTTTTTGCCTAGGAGTGAGATTTTAACGCGAACCAAATTTTCTAGTAAATTGATGGACATACAGTAGCGCTCAAAAGTATTCGGCTAAATGGTTGTTCACTTGAGGTTTTCACTTGTAACTTTTTTCCGACTGGACCAATCTAAGAGAAATTTTAGTATGTTGCACTTGAAGGCACTGCATACTAACTATACTATTTTGGCGCTCAACGGTATAAGTTACGCGGTTAAATGCAATTTTTTGTTTTTGCAGTGCCATCCCTATGCCGTCCCGCTGTGCCGCTGTCATCAAAAGTCGCGGTCTTTCTACAGAATATTGATGTCTCTGAGGCTTGCTCGTTTTCTTTTTGTAAAGAAAGCCGTTTTTCTTGACCAAGCCTTTTTCTTTTTTTCGGTGGTCTTGTAGTAAGTTCTTGTAAAAAACCATAAAAGAGTCAAGCGGCACTCAAGTAGAAGGAAATGTTGCCAATAGGTTCAGGCACCACATATTAAAATTTTGTCAAATTTGGTCAAGTAGAAAAAAAAGTTATGGCAAAAAAAGTATTTGGCCGAATACTTTTGAGCGCTACTGTATATGTTGTTCTCCATATCCGGAGATGTATCCTGACCGCTTTAGCCTGAACAAATCGACGGTTTCATGTGAACACAAAAAAGACGGTCCTGGGTGGCCAAGTGCAACACACTGTGTTGCACCATTTGAAGAATAGATAAAAACATCTGGCCATACAGGCGGGTACGGTGAAAATAGCCTCGTTACGTTATGTGTTAAATAACCGCGGTCGATGTTGGTTTGCTCCTTCTTTGAGTCCCCACCCCGTGCCGGCCACCCCACCCCGTTAAAGGTTACTTGCCGGCCTCAGCCGGATTTCATTTTTTTTGCGTGAAACTTTGTATGTGGCCCGTGGTATGAAAGTATAGCTCACAAAAATTTTAAATTCCCATGGACAATTTCTTGAGCTTTTATCTTCACGGTTCAGTGTTGACATTAGCTAACTGGCTCTGCACGTTATAGTGTGAGTGCTGATATGCTATGATAGAGATATCATTAACACGGAAGGCCCATGAGGTCATGGTGAGCTTTTTCGAAACGGTTTTTTGCATTTCATAGGGTCACATACATGAAGCAAAAAACCGGTCTCAAATTCGGCTAAATGGTTTTGGGGAGGTCAAAAAATGAGTGACAAAAGTTACTTGGAAAGAAGCAATTTTGACCAGTTTGTTGCAATGCTTTCCAGCTGCGGCGTTCAGTATCTGCATATCAAAAGTCTGTCTTCAAACCTACGCCAAAACCACTGCGAGCTGGTTCAAAATGTAGAATCACTTATGGTAACTGCTAAACGAAGCAAAGAAAACTGATAGGGGACGCACAGGGTATGACACTTCCACTGGTTGAATGGCCGAATGGATAGGGGGATGGATTGGCATTGGCATGGTGGAGGGGGTGTTTGTGGTTCAAGTCCCCTCGACGTTTTCGCTTTTGCATTTTCTTAATTTTCTTTGTCCAGCGCTATAGTATTTGCGCACATGCAAAATGACTGTAATTTTCGTCGCTGGTGCACGAAAGTGACCTCATTTGCAAGCTTTCTGTGGTTGAAGTGCTTGGACCCTTCGGCGCCCCTAGCACGCGTACCAAGCGTTTTCCTGCGAAACTAGTGTGATATTCGTGCTCAGAACACTCAATTAGCCCTAGATGCAAAATGCTATCCAAATTGAGATTTGGACCCAAACTCGAGACAGTGCGGTGGACATGGGCACACAGTCACTGCTCCTCTTGTACGGACGAACAACTAACAGCCTCGATTAAATGCAATGGAGCATGTGCAAAAACAACGCATTCCAAGTGAACTGCACCTAGCAACACCATGCAACGGCAAAAGATAGCAAATATTTCTTTATATCGGCTAGCGACCTCCTTTCGTTGAGGGCTCTACCATGGCAGTAGTAGTACTATTCGTCGCCCAATTTTCCGAGTTTGGGTCCAAATCATGATTAGGCTGAAAACTTGCCATCTAGGGTAGTTCGACCCCCTGAGCATGAATATCACACGCAATTTGCGGGAAAACGCCTAGTTCCCCTGTTATGAGCGTTGGCAGGTCCAAATCAGTCATTCGCTAAGTACGCAAAAATACTGGAGATATCGGTTCCCTGGTAGAATAAAAATTGATTTTGCACATATTTTGCACTATGGCCTTACATGAGCACAAATGGATGAAAACTAGAAAAATGCAAAAATTTGTCCTCAGTGGGGATCGAAGCATCAACCATTTTCTGGGCCCCCTAAAACCATTTAGCCAAATTTGAGACCGGTTTTTTGCTTCATGTATGTGACCCTATAAAATGCAAAAAACCGTTTTGAGAAAGCTCACCATGACCTGATGGGCCTTCCTTGTAAGAAGCTGAGTAATCGTAAAAGGTATCTCGGTCGTGTGATCGGCTAGCATATGTACCCCCAAAGGAAAAAGCGAGTACCGCCTCATTGTCTTTTTGGAGCTTAAATAAATCCAATCGTGTTTGTCCAATGCTTCTGACTGTGCAAAAAAAGGTGCGAGAAAATTTCAACCGCAAAGACAATCTCCATTCATTGTAATGGAAAGTAATGTGGAACTGATTGTACTGAAAAATATCACTATACCGCTTCAATATTTCCCACATCAGAGGTGTCCGTCCGAGAGACGTATGCTGTCCGATTGTCTCGACTGACAAAGTTTTCTCAATCTCCGACGTCAGTCGGGCTGAGACAGAACTTATCGTTGACACTGAATCGACGGCTTCGCTTACGAAAGAGCCGAACGTTGTTTGTTCTGCCTGCGATGAAGGTGTCAACTCGCCGACATTATGGGAGGGGTAGAGCAAAAGCTGATGAAAGAGGCTGCTGTAGCTCGGAAAAAAACGACGACCTATAGAGTCGCCTCTTCCTTTGATAATATATCGACAGTCACCATACCTCCATTCCGTTCGGCTGCTCGGAACTCGAAAAGCGACACAGGTACTGGGATCTGCGCACTACCTATACTCCTAAGAACTACACTTGATTTTATAAAGTGAATTTACGAATAAGCCACCCATTGCACATAGCCTTCCAGTGATTAGGATGTCTGTCCTTTTTTTTCGCCTCAAGCCTTTCGCACCACTCACGATTCCCATCTGTTTCCCCAAATGGGTTCCTAACCTCTCCAGACTTTCCCTAACACCCAACTTTGATCATATATCGGTGGCCAGCAAACAACCCAGATGGTAGCCCCATTCCTTGTCAGGGTAAGGGAGTGCCGCCAAACAGCTCGCTGACACCCGTCAGTTCACCCTGGTATATAAGCCGACCAGAAATCGGCTATCTCGCACAAATGACGGCTTCGCAAAGTCGATGCCTATTCTCATCCCTCTCTCGAATTCTACTTCTCGGACCCCTGCAACAATTCGAACACACCTGACGGTTGAGGACAGGTAGGAAATCTGGTTAGTTTTCCGCAAATGGCGCAAAACTGAAAAGATTTGTTACAGAAACGACGTCATGGACGAGTACCTCTTCTTTACAAGCTTTCCCTCATGCCTTCGCTGGGAAAGAGAAAGGTGCTAACGATGGAATGAATCGCGGTACTGCTCAATGTCAGTACTCTGGAGTACACAGATCATCGGTCACTGACGGATCTTACACACCTTGCAGTAGCACATTGGGATTAGTTGAAGGAGATTGCGGTATATCACGCTCTCCCTTCTTACCGTTTAATCGTGCTCAGAAATGTTGGCAGCCTAGTGCTTTGAAAAATAAAGAAGTAATATATAAACATGTCACAGCTCTGGTTTGTTCATCCATAATTCTTGGAGCATTCACAGCCCCTGCAAGGACGGCATCCAGCTGGGAGCAACAAATAAAAGCTTTTTAGTCGTTGCGCTACGAGCAACCAGCGGTTAAATGTCATTGCCAATGCCGAAAGTACGGGTGGGAGTCGATTGGTCAATTTTCGCGGCCACCCGTGCCGAGTGCGAGTTGTGTAGTTTTATCCGTTGAAACCGCAACAACCACTACATATAAGATCTTCCGAAGTTTCTAACCTGCAATCTTTGAAGGTCCTTCGGGCTACCAGCCCACTGTACCCTGAGCGGAATTCCAACCCACTGCAGCATGCCGTGCTGACGGCGCCGCGAGTGGTGACACCGCGAAGCGAAATTTCGACCAGTTGACCCCACCCCGAGAATGTTAAAAGATGATGTTGAACTGTAGATAACTCTTGTGACTCATTGAGCGGCTCCTTGCAATACGGTGGAAATACGTGGGTAGTTTAGTAAATTCGGTATTAAACTATCAATCACTCAGATCAGAAACGAGATAAATTGTCATCTAAAAACTGTTGTTCCAGATCCTATCTAGCCCTAATTTCAAGGAAATCAAAAAAGATGGGAATTAAAGAGTCGGAGAAAAGTGCAGTACCAATAAACGAAGCACATATCACGTAAACAGTGATCATTTGTTATGGGCATCACTACTAAATGTGCTTTCGGACCATGATATCGAGGTATGCCAAAGAGTCGAGTGTGAAGGGAACATGAAACTCGTTCAGGTGGACAGAGAGTATGTCGCGCGCCCGTAAAGGACTTACATAGAGACCAACAAGTGGCGCCAGTGGCAAACATATGAAAGACGAATGAATACATGCCATTCCGAGATCATTAGTTATTATTCTGTTATCACAGTTTGCTCATGGCGATAATTGCATATTCACTGTAAGAGTACTTTAGAATCAAGGCCTTCGATGGACATGGGAAGCGACCATCACTACCACGCAATCTGCAGTCAGCAAGTCCCTTCAAACGGGTACGTCTCAGGTGGAAGTGAGATTCGGTGTACAAGGTGGAATACTGTCTTAATGTGGCTATGTTCGATAGCCGGTGATTGGTTATTTTAAGTTCAAATCCTCCCATCCGAATATTTGTTCTTCTATGATTGAAAAGGTGTCGAAAATCATCGGTTGCACACCAATGAGCAGTCAACAATTGAAGAGGAAAAATCTAATCTTCACATCCCAGTATTCCTTCTCCTGGAGTTTGAAAAAGTATCGAAAGGCGACTTTGATATTCTTCACTTCCTGGAACGATATCTCGCCTGACCAAAGGGTAACTTGCCGTGGAAGTTTGAAATGGGACCTAGGTGGATCGATAGAGTCTCGAATGCTGATTACAAATATGAAAACCAAAATTGCCAAATAGTGTTCTCAGGCGAGTTAGGAGGAGTCAAAATTCGTTTGGATGACTCACTGACTGGGTACTTTACATGGTATGAATCACCGAATGTTATAATTTAGGGAGCAAACCAACCATTCCAAAGAGCCATTTCAGAGAGCAGAAAAAAGTGGTAGTTCGTCTTGGATGATACATTCAGAGTTTACCTATTACGACTAGCGCGTCTGCATCTTTTGTTGCACTGTTTCGTCTGATGTTTCGATGTGGGTTTAGCGCCATAGTGAAAAATGATCAGATTTTCTATAGAAATGATCCGAGGAATTTGTAGTGGATAACCCAACGGTAGACAATCAAGGAGTGGCCAAATCTTTCCAGAATGAGACAGGGCTCTGAATATTATCAGAGTAGCCCGTTCTTGTGTACCCGTTGAGTGACGACCTCTGCATTACCGTATGGAATCTAGGTTACATACTGTATTCGAATCTCTCACGAAAACGGCTGCCTCCTGGTGGGTAGAGGGCACGTGGCCGAATTTCAGCTTTGCGGCGGTGCACACGCGGCGACACCAGTACGACTCGCCGTATCGATTGCCCTTGGGAGAAGGCCGAGCGTGACTGCGTCACGTCTGCGCTTCCACTCATGTCACACTGCCTCGCTTGAAGGCTGCCGTGCCCTGCCACTGGGGCTCGCACCCGCCGCGCCGCTCGTCGCGCGCGGCCACGCGGCCGCGCGGAAATTCGACCTCGTGGCCCCTACCCCTCCTAGTGAGCTGAAGACAAAAGCCACATGGCTCCAAAGGCAGGCCTCAGCTCGTTAGGATTTATTAGCCGTCATTATGTTGCTGCTCTTAGGGGCAGCCACTTCATCCCAGCACCTTAGCGATTCATAGTCTTTTTGCTTAAACTACAGCTGAGCTTCTGGGATTGGCCTGCTTCTCTTTTTGCGTCGGTCAGCTATCCAGAAGGTGTATCTTTGGAACGTCTCACTAAATGTGAATTTTCAAGGTGCAATTACCCTCCAACTGTTTCGTATTCCCAAATCCGGTCCTCTTCTCCAGAAATGGTGATTTTTTGTGGTACGGCTAGGTCCTTTTTAGAAAACCTTCCTGGAGTCTTCCAGCAAGAAGAAAGAGCAGTTTTTCTCTACAGGATGGTAACTGATGAAATTTTAAGAAATTACGGACGATACCGCTGAAAAATCACGAACAGATAGACAATGAGCAAAATGTGAGAGTTTTGTCCGACCTCACAATTCTTCAGCTGCAATCAACGATGACTTAAAGGCTACTTTTAGTTCACGGCTGCACAGCAGGCTTCCATAGGTGCCTAAACATAGAGCTAGTATCATCCTATGATTCTCGCCATCACCGTGTTTTCACTCACGCCAGATCACTGACGTATTGACAGCTCCTACGTGGGTCTGTGATGTGGTGCGGTTATATGCGGATGCAGCACATAACAAACTCTACCGAAGCCACGTTGAGTGACCCCAGACGCTTTGTGATTGGCAAAGAGTGCCTACTAGTGCAAACACACTGCTTACAAGGGAGGGTCATCAGGTCAGTCCGGCCTTTTGCGATGGGATGTATACCACTGTACTCGTCTTGGGACGAGAAAGTCAAATCTGCCTTCCAAATTTGCGAAACGATTCTGTGAGCAAAGTTATGAAGGGTAGTCTCCCGACATGGTCGACTCTCTCTCTCGCATGTTCGCATGAGTGGACGTGGAATGCTAGCACAGCAAGGTAAGTTGTGGTGTACTGGATACGATGGTTGTTTCACAGGAGATGGGTCGCAGGTTCGGATCCTTTGTGCGATTGCTCTTTTGCTTTTTCTCCCTTCAGCTCATATGAACCCAGAAAGTGCGTATTAGTAAGTATTTGAAAGGTTTACCTCTTCATTCAACATAAGGGTGGACAAAATTTCACGTTTCCTGATTTATGCATTTTTTCAAGACTTTCATTTATAGAGGGCATGTGGTACGTTATATCCTGTAGACTTGAACAGAGCGTACAGTTGTACAGATAAGTATGTAGTATAAGGTGACGTAGTTGTCTAGCAGAGAAAAACAGTAGTTTCTCTCATATCTCTTATCTTATTCCTGGTATGCGGCGGGATATTTTAGTGCACACCCTGGCGAATATGAAACACCTCTTCAATATTGTTTCCCATCTGAAGTGGTTGAGGGCTCCGACTGCAGTGTGTGTGGAAATTTTTTCTTTATTCGTTGTGCACACTGTGAGAGATTGTACTGTTTCGCCCACTTTGTGCAGGAATACCACATGTGTTCGTGAATTACTAGTTTTCAAATATTCTTGTATCTCCTATTCACCATATGCCCTCTGTAAATGAAAGTCTTGAAAAAATGCATAAATCAGGAAACGTGAAATTTTGTCCCCTCTTGATGTTGAATGAAGAGGTAAACCTTTCAAATACTTACTAATACGCACTTTCTGGGTTCATATGAGCTGAAGGGAGAAAAAGCAAAAGAGCAGTCGCACAAAGGATCGGAACCTGCGACCCATCTCCTGCGAAACAACCATCGTATCCAGTACACCACAACTCACCTTGCTGTGCTAGCATTCCACGTCCACTCATGCGAACATGCGAGAGAGAGAGAGTCGACCATGTCGGGAGACTACCCTTCATAACTTTGCTCACAGAATCGTTTCGCAACTTTGGAAGGCAGATTTGAGTTTCTCATCCCAAGACGAGTACAGTGGTATACATCCCATCGCAAAAGGCCGGACTGACCTGATGACCCTCCCTTGTTAGCATATGATCTCACCCCTTGCGCTTTCCATCGTAAACATTGGTCTCCTACAAGGAAGGCCCTTCAGGTCATGGTTAGCTTTTCAAAACGGTTTTCTGCATTTTATAGGGTCACAAAAATGGAGCAAAACCGGTCCCAAATTCGGCTAAATGGTTTTGGGGGCCCAAAAAATAGTTGATGGTTCGATCCCCGCGGAAGACAAATTTTCGCATTTTTCCTGTTTTCATTCATTTGTGCTCATGTATGACCGCACGTGCAAAATGTGTGCAAAATTAATTTTTATTCTACCAGTGAACCGCTATCTCCGGTATTTTTGCGTACTAAGCGAATGATTGGTTTGGACCTGGAATCGCTCATAACAAGGAAACTAGGCGTTGTCACGCAAAGCACGTGTGATATTCACGCTCAGGGGGTCAACTACCCTAGTGAACAAGCCTTCAGCCTAATCGTGATTTGGACCCAAACTTGAAAAAGTGGTCGACCACTAGTACTACTGCCATAGTAAAGAACACTTAACGAAAGGAGGTCGGGGGCCGACATAAGGAAATATTTGCTATCTTTTGCCATCGCGTGGTGTTGCTAGGTGCAGTTCACTTGAAATGCATTGATTCTGCACATGCTCCATTGAATTTAATCAAGGCTGCTAGTCGTTCGTTTGCACGAGCAGAGCAGTAACTATGTGCCCATGTCCATCCCACTGTCTCGAGTTTGGGTCAAAATCCCAATTTGGGTCATTATCTAGGGGTAACTGGGTCTCCTGAGCACGGATATCACACTAGTTTCGCACGGAAACGCCCGACACGCGTGCTAGGGGCGCCGAAGGGTCCTATTAGTTAACCACTGGAAGCTTGTAGGTGAGGTCACTTCGGTGCACCTGCAACGGAAATCGCAGTCAGTTTGCATGTGCGTAAATTGTTAAGCGCTGAACAAAGAAAATCAAGAAATTGCAAAAGCATAGACGTCGAGAAGAGTTAAACCTCAAGCCCCGCTCCACTGTTCTAGTCCATCCCAGTATCCATTTGGTCATCCGACCTCTGCAAGCACGCTCATCTGTGCATCCCCTATGAGTTTTCTTTGTTTCGTTTAGCAGTTACCATCAGTAATTCAACATTTTTAACCTAGCTCGCAGTGGCTTTGGCGTAGGTTTGAAGACAGTCTTCTGATATGCTTATACTGAACGCCGCAGCTGGAAAGCGTTGCAGCAAACTGGTCAAAATTGTTCCCTTCTAGGCAACATTTAGCACTCGTTTTCTGGGCCCCAAAACCATTTAGCCGGATTCGAGATCGGTTTTTTGCTTGGAGTATGTGACCCTTTAAAATGCAAGAAACCGTATTGAAAAAGCTCACCATGACCTGTTAAGCCTTCCCCATCATTGGTCCCATTTGTTAGTCTAGCTTATGACATCAAAAACTATTGCACCCCCTGTCTACGACATAATCACCGATTAGGCTGGAAACTTTATTTCTTTCTTCATGTGTTGCCCGCTAGCTCGCCTTATTCTTTTGTCTGTTTTCTGTCACAACTGAATGTACTACAGTGTGATTTTGATTACTTCATTTGCGCTTCAGTGTTCATGGCGCACCCTGGATGAATACAGAGATTTCCATGATTTTCACTTTGACAACTAGTATGATCACAGAAAATATGAAATTTCGTAATCACATCGTGTACCCTTCAACAACATGGGATCATTCCGACTAGGAAATGAGAAGCGAAAACCAACGAGAAATTGTACAAAAGCTGTCGTATAACATAAGGTCTTTGAGAAAAAACTCATATCACATGCAATGTGTGAGTACCGTTAGCAATAACGCGAAAGCAAAGCAAAAATCTAGCCCGTATAGAAGAGGAAGGAGCGAATTCATTGAGACAAACAAGTGCGCAACTATCACGTCGTCCATTGGATCGGCACCCATTGTGGTTCAGTCTCGAGACGTTTCAGAATGGACCTCATCTCATCCAACGATCTGTTGAAATCTGTGTTCACGATGATGCTGTCGAATAAATGTCCAAATTTCTGCAAATGAAACGAAGAATGCACGGCTATATCTTTTGTTCTTACAAACATACAAATTTTGAAACAGATATGCTCAAGGTTATGGGTGGGTCTACTTACGACAAATAATCGCATGGCCGCCCACGGCAAGCGGCGCGGCGTGTACGAGTGCCGGTGGCAGGGCATGGCAACCCTCAAGCGAGGCAGTGTGAGTGGAGGAGGAAGTGCTGCATGGGTGGAAGTGCAGAGGTGACGCAGCCACGCTCTACGGCGATTGATTCGTCGAGTCCGCCGCGAGTGCGACGCCGCGAAGCGATTTTCTGTCGTAAGTAGACCCACCTCAAGATTATAGTTTAGGGTATTGGGATGGTGTATCGTAAACCGATCTCTTGCCACTATGCTAGCTTCAAATCAACTAATACGGATATAGCATTGAGCTCAATCCGAATAAAAACTGATTGTGCCCAATACTTGCGATCAACGCAAGTTACTACCAAAAGTAGTAGTAGTAAAAAAATCCCTAAAAACAGGGGAGAAGTAATCATAGAATGTCTATTTTGAAACTTTTGGCTCCAAGAATGGACACGTTGCGCAGATTTGGAATACGAAATAGGGAATGTAGTGATTACGTTATGTAATGCCGTTACAACCTCGATTATTAGACTCGTGGAAATTTTCAAAAAAGTACCTCACCTGTTCTATATTTTTTCCTTGACATAAAATACTCTTCAGATCTTCATCTTTCACGTTGAATTGTCCTGCACATTCTTTTTGCCTGCGCAGCGTTTGCAGAGAAGGAGGAGCGATGAAGAGGATGAAGGGCATGATTTCAGGTGTCCTCACAGCGATCAGCGACTAAAAATCAAAACGCTTCCATATATCGCCATCTACAACTTTTATAAGTGTATGCTGATTTTGATGTTTTTGATTTTTGATAGCTGCTGATTCACCGCAGCCGCGATGCGAAACTTGTTACAAGTTTGCTGAGTTATGGGCAAAACCTTCGGTCTCCGACGGGACTCAAACTCGCACTCCATGCTCTGACAGACAGGCACACAAAGCATGGAGCGCGGGTTCAATTCCCGTCCAGCATCGGAGCTTTTGCTCATAACTCACCATACTTGTAACAATTTTCATAAGTGCGGTTCTTCAGGATTCCTCTATTTATGTGGCTGCTCATTTTGTGTGCCTGTTGCCGGCCTGTATGTCGGTCTGTGGTCCTGCCAGTAAGTGAGCAAATGTGATTAACGAATGATAGAGCAAGGCAACCATTCTGAGTAGGAAGAAACTGTTGGATGTTGGAGCATTAGTGTAAGATCATGTTATCGTTGTGATAGTAACTCCTACATATACTTATAAACCCCTATTTGGTACTCTCGCCGTTATCTACGGTGTACTGACGTGCACTGGGACGGTTTCGGAGAAATGGTGCTGTTTGGACTAGACCTGTTAGAGGGAAGAAGGTTAGGACACTCGATCAGTGAGGTCACTGGGTCACGCGATGGCCACGTCCATCCGCGCGCGGCGGATTGCAATCAGGTGAAGACAGGTAAAAACGCGCTGCCGAAGCTCCTCCCTAACAAAGCTTAGGCAAATCTGGGAAAGCCCAGACGGCGAAGGACACGCCACCACCCGGACAATTCGGGAAGCGTCGCCGCGAGCGGTTACCCGATCTCAAGCCGAGGGCAAATCCGTTAAGCGAGTAAATCAAAGACTTTTCTCGTTGTCACTGAAATTGCTAAATTCGACTTCTCATTGAGTTCCTGGCCAGGATCAAGCATGGGTTAGGCAATGCTTGGTAGAAGACCTTCAGTCCGAAAAAACGGTCCTATTCGCAAATTCTAAGTTTTTCCACGTACTTTGCTCCAATTTGATTTAATTTTATTTTGTTGACTTCAGCTGACTTTAAAAATAAAAGTCTGCCCAATATCTCATAGAGCACTGGACAACTAACATGTATGTGTAAATAATGGGCAATGCATGAAAAGAGTTGGAGAATTATTTCAGACCTACTTCGGCTTTTAGCGTGAGTACACAGGTCTTTGACCGTTTAATGACATTCACAATATCTGCCGCTGCCGTTCCGTAGAGGTATTTCTCATATTCTCCAAATTCAACAAATTTACCGGCCTGAATGTTGCACACAAATTAGATTTCCTTCGAGGATCAGGTTCGCAAATGAAGCATTGGAAAAAAAACTATTTTTTTAAGGCTGTCGAAAAAAGGTAGCTGGCATCAAGACAGTACCTTCGAATCGTCAAGAAAACGCTGCTTCGTTATAAAATGGTAATGGATACCGTCGAGCTCACCATCCCGTTGTGGTCGAGTTGTATCTGAATACGTTTCTCAATAACTGCATATTTACATGCGAAACCAAGGCTCAGCATTGGGTCCCAAAACGACGCCGCACAGAATCTACGGCGAGCTGCTCGTGGCACATTTGAGCGGGAATTATGATGAAGGACCAATGTAGAGGCTATACTGTCGCTAAGATGTAGCGCGACCAGCAAATTTTGCGTTCTGATTACACTTGACCCTGACAGAAAACAGCCAATAATATTGAAGATAACTAGTCTACTCTTATCCCCTCTAACAATGGATAATTCTGATCTCTTCTTCTCAAATTTCTCGATTGAATTATGATAGCCTTCCCAGTGAAGAAACCCACATGGTACTGGTCCAGCAAGACGATCTCGATCACTTTCGAGCAGTTGTTGCCGTAGCTCCAAACACCCTACACCCTCAGGACCACACAGCACCAGTGGACGCTTGCGATCGGTTCGGGCCAGATGCAAGACCACTTCCTCGTACGTCAACAAATCTATAACAAATCAGTAACACAAATAAACTAAACGAGATGGAGGCGAGACTGATCTCGTTGTTGCCCGGCTTGTCTGCTCTTGAAACAAATCGAACCACTTCAATCACCACCCACAATTTCCTTCTTTTCATATTACAAAGGCTGGTGCCACGTGAGTCATGATTACCTACCCGTAAAGGTGGCACGATCAATATTTGGGTCACCCGTCAAAAATGAGAGTAGGGGGGTCAATTGATTTTATTGAAAAAAAGAAAATGAATTGCGAAAAAACTCGCGAAACATATTTGTCCCTCTCATCTTCAAGTGGACGAGTTATCCTTGAGTGAACGAGTATACGCGCACCGCTGAGTATCGACCAGAGTCACGCGGATCTGCGATATGTGACATGCCACGCAATCAAATGAGTCGCTAGTTTGTGAGAAACAATATTGTACACTGTAGTAGGGTTATGTTAAGGAGCTCATGTAGAGCCCTCCACGGCACTTTCACCACACACTTCGACATTGGACTCGCTTTCCTTCACAGGGAACATTTTTCGGTCCCCAAGCACTCAAATGTGGCAATCACCTGAATGATAGCCAATGCTGTTTCCAACTGGCTCATCAGCACTGCGTTGAACTTCCTTGGAAGATCTCCGACCGAGCGTTCGAATGACCTGAAAGACGTTAGCATTTCGAGAAATAAAATCGATTCGAGCTTTGACACTAACCTCTTGCAATTTCTTTCTCGACTCGGTTCGACATTTGGGTCGAGCATCCTTTTCAATCTCGTCCATATATAGGACGACCCTGAACGAGTAGTCTGAAAAAGGACCGTGCTGCTAACAAATCGCCAGACTGACTGTTGGTGGAAGCTCGAGCTTGGGATAAGACCAGCAAGCGACTGTGTCGTGTCGTCACCCTCACGATATGCTTGCCACCAGTTCTCGTCCTCAGTACTGAGCACATGCAGAATGTCACCACGTTGAAATTTCAACGCCAACTCTTTACAAGGAACGTAAATATCGTCCTAAACAACAATAATTAGAGTTTCGCAGCGAGCTTCCAGATTTTCTGAAGTTTCAGATATAAGCAATTGTGCATGACCCACCTCAGGATCGTAGTCGAATAACGCTCTCATATGCTTAACTTTAGATGATGATGTTGCTGTTTTTCTTCGAGCTTCAGCTGGTGATGATACCACAAAACTAACTTCGCCTGAGATCGTCCGCTGAAAAAGACAGATTTTCAGAGCTTTCCAGAGCAATCGCACGATTTGTAACTAGTTTTTTTTCAATCAGCTCTCAAAGATACGTTCCACGTTAGCTAGGTGCTAGGCGCGGACGATCGGTCGAAAGCAAGATTATAAGCCCCACGTTAATTTGCACAGGTTTTTTCTTTTAGGATCCTCCTTCAATGCTTCTGTGCTCACCAGTCCTCAGCCTAATCTTATTCAGGAAAATTGAAACACACACATAGTTTCCACAGCAAATCAGCACTTTCCTACATACTCTTTGGTATAAAAGGATTCGTCTAGGCCAAGCCCTAAGGCACTGGAAGGAGAGCTAGTAGGGAAGCGCACCTGAAAACACTGCTCTTCGTGAATGATTTATCGTCGATTTTGTACGATTTTAATTTGAGATTAAATGATCAGTTGAAATGGATTTTCGGGAATCTTGTAGCAAGAATTGTTCTGGCTTCCGTTCTGAACGCGCTTTTAGACGGAAATCAAACAGTAGTAGATATTCACCCTTCGTGCTTTTTGGTAAGGAAGCGAAGGGAAACCGGCAGCTTGTATTGTAAATATATATCGTAAATATATTCTGATTAAAGGAATCGTCCACGGAAAATGAGTTTTTGTGTTACCCATATGTTTATGTTGTATTTGCCTAATGTTGGCCACATGCAAAATTTCACGCGAAAAAATGTGAATCTGGCTGAGATACAGCACCACAAAGTGCGGTCCCAGTGGGCGGGGCCTCCGTGTAAAAGCCTCGTCCCGTCTTCCGCCGCCGTTGGGAACGGAGAGTAGGACTGTTTACGTAACCTTCTGTTCCTACAATGCGTCTCCGACCACGACGGACGCGGTGCGAGGCTTTTACACGGAGGCCCCGCCCACTGGGACCGCACTTTGTGGTGCTGTATCTCAGCCAGATTCACATTTTTTCGCGTGAAATTTTGCATGAGGCCAACATTAGGCAAATACAACATAAATACATGGGTAACACAAAAACTCATTTTCCGTGGACGATTCCTTTAATATATATTGTAAATATATGATCTGGTTAAACCAAGAAACATCGCTTGATTAGTTATATTTGGTGAAATTTTTCATTTTTGAGAAAATTTGAGAAAAGAAATATGGGGAAGAAAAAGAACTCACAAGTAATTCGCAGACCTCTGCAACGTTCTTGCCTCGAAGATCAATTCCGTTCATTTCTAAGAGCTCATCACCTGGAAATGAAACGGCTTCAACAGAAGCAGAGAGCAACAAGATAGAATTCCTTAGAAATGTCCTCCAACTGCTAAACAGCTGAATTGAAGATACAGACCTTCTTTCAATAGGCCCGTTCTCTCCACGATTCCACCTTTAACAACCCGTCCAATTACAACGCGCTCGTCTTGGTTTCGAACTGTAGCACCCTGAAAGGTATCACATCACGATGTGCAATAGTAGTGCCAGGTGGTAGTATTGAGCAATCCTTCTAGTAAGTGTGGCTATTCACGCATAAAATCCACTTCACGCGATGCATTCGTTAAGTAGGTGGAGGATTCAGAGATAAGAATCTCAAAACAGAAGAGTGATCGACTGGAAAGTGAGAAGAGAACACGGCAATCAGACACAGAACACACAAGCGGTGAATTTTGGCAGCACTCTCAACACTTACCGCTTAATTATCGTTTTAAGATCTATTAAGATCATAATGATGCGGTACGATTCTAAATAGAAGCACGGAAGCATTCCTGAAAACCCGTGGCTAAGTGGAAGGAAAGGAGCTTACCAGGTAACTGTCTTCACGCTTGAAAAGGCTGACAACGTGAATGTTTGGCTCAGTTGAATTTGTGGGGTTGTGTGTTGTCGATCCATTGGCTACGAAGGACGATTCGACCTCTTTCGTCTCCTGAAAAGAGGAGATTCGAAGGAAAACCATCCTGTCAAGGGGGGGGGTCTGAATAGAGTACCTCATCGTGCGTTGTTCGATGCACGGCTATCGCTTCAATGGCTGCTTGAACGGGTTCAGAATGGAAAAACTCGTGAAGAATCTTCGACTCTTCTTCTTTGCCTTCCAGTCGTGATAGATGATCTGTGATCCGATCAACCGAAACGATAACCTGTTTCAGCGCTGAAATCGCAATCCAATCAGTTACGCTAAGCCGATAGCACACATTTCTCTTCCTCCACAGTCCATACATAAGTTAGCGGATAAGGAGGTCATTCATGTGTGCCCAATTTATAGGTTTCTATTACAGCGCTTTGTCGAACAAACTTCGCCTGTCCATATACCCTGTTTTCAGCTAGTCAGTTCACGTCAGCCACAACATTCACTATTGAGAAGATAGGACTGTTGTGGAGTTCAGGAGACAATGTAAAATCAAACGAATGCTTGTATTTAAGAAAATATTAACCGCAGCTATCGCAACGTGAGGGACATCTCATCAAAATTGCTCACCTAGTATCTCTGAAAGATCTTGGTAGGGTCACTCTGAACAGTCGAGCACCTGTTTTTGCTTAAGCCTCGAAGGAAGAAGGAAGCTTCCTTCCCCTTTCTCGGCTTAAAGGAATCGTTCACGGAAAAACGAATTTCTTCGTTACTCATGTACCATGTTGTATTTACCTGATAAGGGCCCCATGCAAAGTTTCACGCGAAAAAGTGAAAATTCGGCTGACGTACAGTTCCCCAGATTCTCAGCCGGGTGGAAGGGGCTTGGCAGTGAAGGCCCCGTCCCGTCGTCTGCCGCGGTTGGGATTGGAAAGCGGGACTGTTTACGTAACATTCTGTTCCCACAATGCATTTCCGACTGTGGCGGACGAGAGGGTGGGCACTCCAGGGCCCCGTGCACTCGGTCAAGGCTTCGTGGTGTTGTATTTTAGCCGGATTCAGATCCTTTTGCGTGAAACTTTGCATGCGGCCCACATTAGGCAAATACAACATGAGTATATGGATAACAGGGGAACTCACTTATTCTGGGAAGATTCCTTTGAGAAAGAAAACATGGCGGGATGCTCCCCTTCCCCCCTCTCCGCCGGCACCCAGGCGGCGATAGCACCTACCGCAACCGGTAATTTCGAGAAGTACGGCCCTAATGGGTTGACTATGTGCAACGGCCGGGAGCGCCGATTCGGTTCAGCATGGTCATAACATTTGCTGCGCCCTTACAAAAATTTCATAATAACTGAGATTTAGACCCATAAACCTCAATACACTATAAAAAACATTTAGAACATTTCTGCAGGAATAGAGAACTCAAAAATGATATGCAATATTTTACTGGCATGCTGTGGGTTGTTCTGCGCCATATGAAATCAGATCCGCAGGAAGCAGGTGCAGAGAAATAAAAAAAAATAAGAGAACCAAATCGTGAATTGAATCTGTGGATCTAATTATAATTCATTTGTCTCCATTTGTTATAGAAGTACTAGTAACTCACGAATTGCCTGATTATTGTTGCTCTCGAGTTTTCCGTAAGTGAATTCGCCTTGGTCATAGCACTTATTCTCGTAACCATTGACGTTTCGCGGCTCAACCTTTAGATCACTTGGATTCACCTCGGGCACGTCAATGCTTACGGACTTGTCTTTCGTAGTTGATAGAGCCTTCAGCTTTTTTGACTGCCGCAGTGAGGACCTGAAATTCGATAATAAGTTTCGAAATACTTCACGTAACCAACGAAATCACCCACCGCAGGAATTCATGTTCTTTTTGCCGTTCAGCCTTTTGTGCTAAGCGTACCTTAACGTCCGACTCATACAGTTTCAATCGATCAGGGGCATTCATATGAACCTGAACAGATCAAAGTTAGAAAAAGTTCTCAAAACCATCATCGAATAAATCACCAAAGGCTGAGTCAACACTGAGTTTGAAAGTTCTGATCACTTCTTTGAGACATAGCTGTCCAGCTTTACTTTGATGGGTACAGCATCCATACTTCACTGAAGGTTGTGTGATTATCATTAAATTTCCCCTCAAAAACTGGGTCCAACTATAACAGGGAGCTCCATATTTCACGCTGCAGATCCCATCCTTGGACAAAAATGTCCTACCATCTAACCGTGCATTGGAGCTGTTCTCCACCGGTAACATTTCTGTGACATATGTTCCAAAAATTTTCGGCTGAACAATTTACGAGCTTGCCCTCTTGATCGCTGGCAATCGTTTTCTCTACGCAATCTTCCGTTTATTAAAACCACCATTTAAAAAGAAGAAGAGGACTGCTAGCGAGTTCTACCTGACGCTTTTTCTTTGAGGAAGCTGAATGGACTGTAGTTATGCTATAGCTTCGACTTGTGCCAAGGGTGATTTTCCGCTCTCTGACGGAGAAAAGATTTGCAACTACATATTTGAAATCGAAAAACTTTCAACTGCTACATTTTTTCCTAGAGTGCATTCTTGACTTACTCCCCCTCCCTCCTTTCGGCCTTTCTCATTCAGCGCACACTGCACTGAATGCGCCGCTTCACCAACCGGATCCGATGGGTAGCTCTAGAGAGGTAATTGGCCTAGAAAAAAAGGATGATGCACCAGAATGAGGTTGGAACTCCATCGAAATGAGTGGGGTTATAACTGTATTGTGGAGGTAAAAACAAACGCAATTAACTAGACAGTGAAGATTCCACAAAATGACCCGTTTGAACAACTTGTATTGTATGCCTCGCGTAATAAAGAAGTTCGGCAAATTAGAATTTGAGACAAACTTGAAGGAAGGAGCAAGCAAGTTTTTTCTTGCACGATGCACGAAGCACGATAAAGATCAAGCTAAGTAAAATCGTTGTCTCTCTGAACCGTGTACAAGGTACAGCGTGTGTAGAGCCACGATAAGGTGGAATCGTTCTTATCCACAACAAGAAACAAGCACACCGATCGGCAACGAGGAGGGGGCAGCACGATTTTATATTTCTGCGCAAAAACCTCCAATTTTCTGTTCTTGGCAGGGCCTTTCCGGACGGCTCACTTTTGGGGGTTTCTCCACCCGCGGCTTACTTTGGGACTTTGGGCTAAAGGTGAGTCGTCTGCCGTCCTTTATACTTTGTGCTTTCGCTGAATTGCAGCCGGGGATGGGAGGGGAGGGGAGGGGGGAGCCGAGGTCCTTAGTGTTCACACCACAACATCAGAAGCATCATTAGAGATACACAAGGGAAGGGGGTAGTTGTGATAAGCTCGAACATCGCGTTGTACCTGTCCGAGCATCAACTAATAGAATAATACTACAGCGAGTAATATCTCAAAACAGCTTTAAAAAGATGGGAAATGAGTCATAATAGCAATCCCATCTTCAGTTACCTCCCAAAACCATATACTCATTTCGGAGCGATTTCAAATCGAAAAAAAATAAAAAACGACATCACACACTTGAGGCAACTCGACGGCAGGGGTTGGCTGTTGGTTTGGCGGCTCGCTTGATGCGATCATTTCCATATCGAACGTCTTCACAAGCGGATTCTTTCTGAAACACACAACAAATTAGCATGCGAGCCTACAAGGAGCAAATTTCCTGAATCGATTGTTTGGTAAAATACACAGTTTTGGAAGAAAATCCTCTGAAGGCAATTTCTCAAAAGACGCAAAACAACCAGAAAATATGCACCACAAACTGCTTACACTTATATATAATTATAGTTATATGCAAGCGAGTAATATACATTGCAAAAAATACTAGCGCTATGTTGCGACTAAAGAAGGGGGACTCCCCTTTCTAGGTTTAGGCCCCATGCGATTCACAATCGTTTCTTCGTATCGTCTCCTATCTTTATTGCCTTGTTTTGATTGCGCTGGAATGTGGACTCAAGTGTATCGGCCTAGAATTTCCCATGTATTCACACAGAACCGAGTACTCAGAGATAAGGAAATCAAATGTGTATTCGTACATTAATACTGAATTAAGGGTCGAGGGAATGACAGCATAGCTCAGCTTAGCCCCTGCAGTACACCATTTCGCGGCAACAATGGAACGGAAGGAGGCGTCTGTGCGCCAGTGAAAAGTTCACACCATTGAAAGAATGGCTGTATGTGTGTGTCACATATAGGGAAAAGGCCGGATGATTCATGGCAAAGCCATCAAAAACACTGATTGTCGGCCGCAGGCATAGTGTGCGGCTGATCGAGTGTCGGTCGGGTTGGTGTGTCCCCCTGGGCAATATGGAAGGGAAGACCACTGTGACCACTGATGTCCTCCCATGGTTATGTAGATTTTATCATACTTTCGAATCGAGACAAGATTTCATGAAAAGAATACTTTGTCGATGACGACCTTAAAGGAATCGTCCATGTGACAATTCGTTTCTTTGTTTCCGTGTTACCCTCATAGTTATGTTGTATTTGCCTAATGAGGGCTGCACCCACGGCATGCGTAAAAGTGAGAACTCGGATGAGACAACACTCCCCAAATTCTTGTCTAGGTGGGCGGGGCCGTGAGCAAAAGCCCCGTCCAGCGTCCGCTGCGATTGGGAGCGAAGAGTGAGACTGTACGTAATTTTCTATTCCTGCGTCACCGACCGCAGCGGACGACGGGGCGGGCACTTGATTGGAGGCCCCGCCCACCCGGCCAAGACTGTGGTGCTGTGTTTTGGACGAATTAAATTTTTTCGCGAAACTCTGCATGCGGCCCACATTAGACAAATACAACAAATATATGGGTAACATAAAAAATTATTTTTTGTGGACGATTCATTTGATTCATGAGAAGGGATACTTACAATGGGAGGCATTCTGAAGTCAGTGTGTGTGTCATGAGACTCAAGGAGGAAGGTAAGAAACGAACAGAGGAGGGGAGTGATTGTAGGTGAAATTAAGAGAAATAACCAGAAAGATATACCATTTCCAGTTTGAACTGGACACTTTTCAAAACATCTGGGACATTGTTGAAATCGAATCAGACGTTTTTCAAACCACCTAGGACACCGTTGAAATCGAATTGGACGTTTTTCAAATGAAAAAAGATTTTTTGATTTTTTTGTTTATTTGAGTTTCTTCTTGAACTTCATAGTGTATTCTTAATGCAATATGACGAAAACAAATACATTTTTCACAAGAAAAGTAAACAGATTATTAAAACACGTTCAGTTACTGAAGGGTTGCCCTGCCGCAGCAGCCGCCATGTTCATCATGTTGACTCGGTCCAATTCATAGAGGCATTTCTTCAGTTTAATCTTCAACTTGGGCGGAGGTGGTGTAGTGACAGGTGGCGCGCACCCCACTCTCATGGTGCGGGGATCAAATCCCGCATCAACGCCCGCCCAGGCCAACCAAGTCTTCCATCCCTTCGGGGTCGGTAAATTGGTACCAGACTTGTCTGGGAGGATAAAAGCACTGACTTGTACATCGGCTGGCCACCGCAAGTCATTGTATAGGCCACATCACATTCACCAGCCATCACGATTCTGAATGGAACTAGAATGTGCGGCGCATCCCACAGAAGGGATTGATCAACGCCAAAAACTTTATCCTTTATCCTAATCTTCAACTTTCTTGGGGCGTTGAAAATAGAAGAAATGGCCAACTCGATGTTCACTTCCTTCAGCCGTTCCTGAATCTTCCGCAAGGTATTATCTTCTGGATGTTCCTCCACGATATCTTCAATGCGCTGCAGCACTTCCGCGGTCAGCTTGGATCTTCTGTTTCCTCCACGGCTACGCTGAACAATGGCACCTTCCTTCCTGTACGCACTGATGATATTCCTTGCCGTACTCTCGTTAACACCAGCGACATGAGCGGCTTCATGGATTGATCTTCTGCCCACTTGTACAAGCTTGACGAGGATTTCCTTTTGCGCCAAGGTCGTCCGCCTGTAACGTCGCCGCTAACCAGAAATTGAGCTCTTCTTGCTGCTCATGGATGCTCGTGAAGTGACTGGACAGTACGCAGTTTCGTCACAACTGAAGGGATTACGAAAGTCAAGCCGCAGTGTTAGTATTTCGCGCGCTTGACGCGGCAATTCTTTTTGAAAAGCGGCTATTTATCGACGGGTACTGCCAATTGACACATGTGTTTTGTATTATACGCTTCTCATAAGAACATTCAGAAATGCTCATAGGAAGTTGTCCGACTTAAATTGAAAAACATCCATTTTGATTCGAGAAATGTTCTGGGTGGTTCGAAAAAAGTTAATGTGGTTCAAAAATCGTCCCTGGAGATTTGAAACACGTCAATATGGGTTTGGAAAGTATCCCGTTCAAAGTGGAAATGGTATATATGCGGTAGACCGCTGCTACACTAGGTTTACAGTATGCAGTAAATTGAGGTGTGAAAAAAGTTATAATGTTGTCCTGACTGCATACATCTCTCCAACATAACAGTGCTTTCCGTACGACTGTAACCGACCCTATCAAACCATGCTTTCCAGCTTAGGCACAAGAATTCGTTTTCGAGTAGCCCTTGAGAACCTGCTGAAGAGCTTCCCGAAAGTGACTTCTATGCCTTTGTTTACCTGACTTCGGGAAAAAATGAAGATTATTTCCGATGTCTCGAAGCAGACCCGTACAATCGTGCGCTACGTTCCTTTTGACTCTTACGTACGTAGCTTCCAAAAGGGTTACTCATTCAAATGGGTCCAAAAGGGTCAAAGGGCGCAATGCGGTGGTGGTGCATCAAGTACGATTTTGAGGGGGAAATCAAGGAAAAGTGATGGATAACGAGGCAACAAGGAGGTGGTGATGTAACAGCCACCATTCACATTACGGTGGATTTGGTCTTGCTAGTGAGAAATTCAGTCTACTTCAGCTTTCTTAGATTACGCGGCTGAAAGAAAGCAGAGAAAGCAAAGGAAAAACAAGGTCGGAATTACCCTTTCAAAGCCACCAGGCTTTATTTAGCAGTAAAGTTGTTTCAAGTATGCTGATTTATGGGCAAAAGCTTCGGTGTCGGACGGGGTACTCCATGCTTTCCTGCTTCAAAAATCAGCAGCTATCAACATTCAAAAATATCAAGCATGAAGTGCGAGTTCCAGTCCCGTCCGACACCGGAGCTTTTGCCCATAACTCAGCATACTCGTAACAAATTTCGATCGCGGGCTACGGCGAAAATCAGCAGCTAACAGCAATCCAAAATGTCAAAAACAATCACTAAAGTTTTCAGAAACGAACAACGAATGCCCATTTGAGAAAAATGAGACGTAGTGAGAAAGAAATCGATAGATTTTAGTGTTTGCTTTACTTCAGTAAGATAGCAAGTTCGCTGGTACTTTGGTGATGCAGAGAGTAGTAACCTACCAAGTAGACCAACAAACCCTTGGGATTGAGGAGGAATCGATTCAGAATGTTGACCTCAACCCCGAGGAGAGCCCTGGCTCAACTGGCAGTTACTCTTCGAAGGGTAAGACAATGTAATCATAAAGCCGAAAGATGACGAACATACACGAGTCAATGACAAGCTGATAAGGAAGGACGAACTAGCTCCAAAGGAAGCGAACGATTACTCAGCAAACGAACAAACAGACAGCGGGTCACAGGATTATTTACTCGTAGGGGCGACGTCGCAGAGATCGTGAGTGGAGGGACATTACTCGTGGAAATTGTTAGCTCTCAACTTTTGCGATACAGCAACGATGGGCATGAGCAAGGAAAACCGCAGGAAACTGGCTAGCACATATACATATTCATGATATCTTTAATTCATATTCTTGCACACTGTTGCTTGCCCATTCGAGATGTTGCATATGTTTTGCTATTCCATTAGTTCCACTACTTTACATTCTACGACAACTTCTGGCGATATCCCCAAGTTTCCTACTTGTACTTATGATAGTGGGACTCCTACCTTTATCATTCCGACCAATTACCCCGTCGTTTGCTCGCCGCTTGCCGAGGTTATTATGGTGATTATAAACGGCGCTTTTCGGGCCAAATTTTTCCCAAGCACCGTTTGGGATCTTTCGGTGGCCAAATTTCAGTCACAAGATTAAAGGCATCCTGGAAAAGATCTCTGGCATCGGGTAACAAAATGCATCCCTCCTAAAACAACAGAAGGGCCACTGATGGGCCACTGAAATCGTGTCATATCAGCAAATGATTGAGCAACATAATACATGCAATAGGAACGTAGTGGCTGTTTGTACCTTGAAATGCAGAATTAAGAGAGTAACAGCAATCAGTACACCAGTTCCAGAATACTGTAGCGCGGGACGGCTTAATGAAAGAGATGACAAAGGACATTTTGAAAATTCCCTAACCTAACATTTTCTTCCCCTAACCAGCATAAAGTTTAGGATGTCTTTGGTACAGAAGGGTGAATTTTGATCGGTTGAAAACGGAGGGGTCGTATTTGATGTTGAATAAAAGTGAATTTGTTTGACATTGAAATGGAGAATGGGGAATAGCGTCTGCTAAGGGGGGATCCTCCTCACATGGCCGTTTCCAGTAAGACCACACCGTTCCCCCTGTTCAGCTACAATGACTTTCCAAACAGCGAATGCATGATAGGCTTTCGATTTCCCCAATTTATCGTAGGAACCAGTTCAACCTCATAGCGAGTATTCAGGAAGCCATGAGATGCCTCAAAAGAATCAAAAGATCAGAAAGAAGTGACCATAGGTATCATCGACCACTGCTCACCACAAGCGCGTGCTTTTCCATGAGAGCACAGTTCAAGGGACGCAGGTATTCAGCTCTTTGACTATTCAGTGTGGAAAGTAAATAATTGGAAGAATGACAGCCTGACGCGAATGGTCAGCAAATGACAATCGTGAGACTGCACACGGAAGCGCACACATCACCGCCGCTGTTTGTATAGGAGTGGGTGGGATGACTTAATCGCCTCACATAGACAACTTGGACAGTGCTTTCACAACTTCCTGCAGCTACTACGATCTCGCACATGACTGAGATTGCTGACAGTTTAGCGGTACTACATAGGAAGGACTACTTTTGTGCCTTTACTAAGTGCAGTTCAACATTAGAATGAGGTTGAGAGGACGCAACCTCCTACGAGCACCACGAGAGACTGTGAAGCTGATTCATTCACTAGTTCTTCTGCCAGGAATCTGATTTGGTCCATCGCGGTTGAGAGTAGTTTATATCAGCAGCTAGTCAGTTATGAGGAATCCTATACCCTCAGCACTTGCATGTGGCCCGTAGTAATGGGTAATAAAAAATTCGAATTTCCGCGGACGATTTATTGGCAGTGATAGGGATAATTCGGGTCGAATATGGAAGTATCATTAAGTATGAAGGTCGAGGTGCTCATTAGTACAGTAGTGGAGAAATAACCGAATGAAACGGTTAACCCGAGAAATAAGATCCTCTCCCCGCCGTTTATACTCCAAAGGGGCGGGCAGTCCCGAAAAAGGAGCGGGCTGCCATGAAACAAGTGGTGGCTGTTGAAAGAGACGGCTCTTGTGAAGCCCTGAGGCACTCATTCTCATCGGGAATTTCGCCGCATAAAATCTTTTTAGACCCTTACCTTTCATTTGCATGACCCACATTAGGAGTTCCCATTACCCACATTACCCCTATCACTGTCTTTAAGTCGCGAGACTTACATGGTGCGTACGGTCATTCCGCTCACGCTAGCAACCACAGCTTCCTCATGGAAATGAAAGCGTAATCATGTCCGGCGTGGGAAACCGTGAAAGAGCCGTAAACCTGCGTAAGACCGAGTTTGCCAGCTACCACGTGTGGCAAATCAATCGGGAGACTTTTGACTATCGAGCGGCCCTTCTTTTCTATAGGCCTCCAATGCCTTTTTTTTGAACCCATATCACATTTCACCTCTACGGCTGCAAATTTGATTTTCGCCCGACTTAATCAATAAATTACTGCACTGAGGTACTGACAATTCATAATTCAAATGGTCAATTCTCAAGGTGACCCAATCAATAGGTCAGTGATTGATAAGGCTAGAATAGAAGAAAACTCCGTTCTAATAGAGCAATACATAGTCAACATGGCTCACGCGATTACGGGCGGAGCTGAACCAATCATAACTCCGCGAGAAGGCCAAACAAGGTCAAGCTGGGATTAGCGCAGGTGCTCGAAATTGTTGGTAAAAGTAACTCATATGCCTCATATTAAGGTTTCATTTTCACTCTGTGTTGAATAATGATTTTAGCTTGGCACTACAATACCTGCCTTAAGTTTTCAAAAGAAAACGCGGAAAGCGCGGATCCGCATTTTTATCGTTTTTTCGCTGTAACTCGGTTTGTTTTGCCTCAATCTCCATATAAATATATATTGATCGAATCAGCTCACCGAGCTCTATAAAATGATTCCTCCAAGCCTTCAAAAAGCTAACTTTTTATGTGCTCGCATGCACGAAGTGCCAGTGGGCACTCACCTGCGAGCGACGCGCGCTATAATTATAACCAGGAAGCAAATCTGCCGTCAACATACAAAACTCATTAACTTACAGGGATACTATCCTTGTCAAAACTAAATTAAAAATAGTTTTTTAATCTTTGATGGTGGTATTTTATTAGGTGTCACTTCACCCAGTATGCTATAGTAGTCAGTAGTCCATCTGATTATTGTTCAAAAAGAAAACAAATTTTCTTGAATTTCAACGGTCTCATCTCATCCAGGGAAAAATTCAGTGTACCGGTTGAGTGTATCACAATTTATTTATTATAAACCATGATTACAAGTAAAATTATATTTACCGTTCTACCCTGTCTGACCCCTCGATCTCATAGCAATTAATAAGCTCACTGAGATCTCCTAGACAGGTATTGATCGGCCTTCCACAGTGATATGCCACTGCATCAACCAAACAAATTGGATAACATGGTAGTTTTATGCGAAGTGCATATATGTTCAATGTGTGCTTTCAATTTTCTCTAAAAAGAAAATCGAAAACAATATGAAAGATCCCTTTCCTTCATACATGGTTCATATAGAGCCTCTAACCGACTGCAAGGTTTGAATGTCGAACCAAATAGCTCTTTTGCCAGTTATCAGAGGACGCTCTTCGCACCTCAAGGAAAGGGCAACCGTTTTTAATAGTGAGATTAGGAGGGCATCATGCCTTTTGCATTGCAATTATTGACAGTTAACTATCAGTGGACTAATAATATTTATTGAAAAGCATTTTGCATTTGAGTTTTCAAAACTATGAAAAGTAAAAAGTAGAAAACAAGTATTGCAGTAAAAAACCTAAGGGTGCATACTTTTGAGGATTGAAAAATTTACTTATGATCATGGATTTCAAACATAGATCAATTGAATCTTTTATGTTGTGCAAAGCACCCTTCTATATCTTTCGATTTATGCCTTCTTGAGAAAACTGAAAACAGACAATGGAAACATACGCCTTTCGCATAAAACTACCATGTTATCCAATTTGTTTAGTTGATGCAGTGGCATATCACTGTGGAAGGCCGATCAATATATGTCTGGGAGATCTCAGTGGGCTTACTAATTGCTATGAGGTTGAGGGGTCAGACAGAGTTGAACGGTAAAACTTTTGAAAATGATCGATAATTTCACTTGTGATCATGGTTTTTATAATAAATAAATTGTGATACACTCAACCGGTACACTGAATTTTTCCCTGGATGAGATAAGACCGCTGTTCAAGAAAATTTAATTATTTGAAGAATAATCAGATGGTGACTACTACAGCATACTGGGTGAAGTGACACCTAATAAAATACCACCATCAAAGATTAAAAAACTATTTTTAATTTAGTTTTGACAAGGATAGTATCCCTGTAATTTGTTGAGTTTTGTATGTTGACGGCAGATTTGCCTCCTGGCCATAATTATAGCGCGCGTCGCTCGCAGGTGAGTGCCCACTGGCACTTCGTGCATGCGAGTACATAAAAAGTTAGCTTTTTGAAGGTTTGAAGGAACCATTCTATAGAACTCGGTGAGCTGATTCGATTAATGTATATTTATATGGAGATTGAGACAAAACAAACCGAGTTACAGCAAAAAAGCGAAAAAAACGCGGATCCGCGCTTTCCGTGTTTTCTTTTGAAAACTTAAGGCGGGTATTGTAGTCAATAGAACGGATATCAAAAATGTAAAAATTCTAGTTATTCGAGGGCTAACGAGCGAAAACCTCAAATTATTTAGTGGATTAAGTGACGAGTCTCCATAATGAGGGGACTATGTGGGAGAATTGCGTTTTATGGCCATTTCAACACTGCAAATCTAATAGCGAATGACCACTTCCATCAATTCCCCGAGGACAATACGAAAAGACATGTATGGCGCAGGAGAGGACTGGTTCAATCGAAAAAGGACGCCCATCCTTTTGGTATCAGTGAAAAAAAAGCTGCAGAAAAATGGTACGCCAGCACAGCATAATGGAAGGTTCATGTACATATCTATGATCAAAATGTATTCTTACAAGGGAAAATAGGATTTGAAAATTAAAAGCCGCAGGCGCCACCTACAACACGCTTAGGCGAATTCAATAGAGAGTTCGTCTTACAAGTGACCACTTCGCACACACCCTTCTTATTCGCGAAGTGTTGATGGAATGGACCATGAGCATTGTTCTAAAGGTCGACAGTTCATTAAAGGTAGGAGTAAGGGCAACAAGATACTTGACGGCAGGACATATGTGGAGGTCAACGAATAGCCCTAAGAGTAATTGTTTATCAAGATTCACTTTCTTATCGCATTCCGGTCCCACCTATATATAAAATGCTAGATAGTGATTAGCCGCTTTGAGGTGACACTCCGAGGAGTAGGTCTGCGTGGCTCGTTACGCCTCCAATCGGAAGTGCAAAGAATTCAATGAACACTGACAGCTTTCAGCACTACCATAAGACCATGATTACCGCAGTCGCATTCTATTGTTGAGCGCGTTGTCTCATTTCTACAACTCATTAATTGAAGTAATAACCTAAAGTGTTTGTCAATGGTTCAAGCGTTTAACTTGTAAGCTTCGAGTGCAGTTCTCTGAAGTTCTCGAAAAACTGGGATTAACTTTCGAATGCACACCACGTTTGTCAAATTCTTAAAAAAGGGGATAGAAGCGACACCGCAGCAGTGGTACTTTTGCAGTGGGTGCGACCGAAATCGAATCTTGGGTCATGCAGTATTACGCCGCATAGGTGCTTTACGAACCACAGCCACGAAAGTCTGTAAGATGGTCTAATCGGAAAAACGCAGCCTCTGGGATGCGCAGCATATCCTAGTTCCATTCAGGATCATGGCAGCAGGTGAATGCGATTTGGCATATCTGATGACTTGCGGGACCAGCCGATGTATAAGTTAGTGTATTTATCCTCCCAGACCTGACTTGCATCGATTCACCGACCCCCGAGGTACATAAGGCTTGGCTGCTCCTGGGTCTGCAGAATTTGATCTTCACATTATGAGAGTAAGAATGCGCGCAACCTTTCACTACACCACTCAGCCCTACGCCCTCCGCCGCGTCGGTAGTTGGTTGCTAAATAACTCGATGGCTAAAGGACTATGTGAATATGGTGAATGTCATGGGCAGATCTAGATGAGGACTGGAATTTCGTACTGTGAATGTGTGTTATAAACCAAACCGTTCTGTGATTGATCCAAGAGCTGTATTCGATTTCCGTACAATTTCGCTTGATGGCGCAAGTGTGGGAATGCGGCTTCAAGCTCCAACTATACGATTCTTGCAATTCTTCGCACCTATACTACCACTAACACATTTCCGTTGTTCTGAGGAGGTGAGCTGCATGAAGTGAACAGAATTTGAATTTCCATGGAGTATACGCTCTTCATGGAAAAAAGCACTCAAGTTCAAAAACTTTTAAACCTTCTGACTGCGGAACGCTGGGAAATATCCGTTAGCGAGGTGACTCCCCTGAAACTGAAAACAACGACGGTACAGTTTGAGTCGAATCAATCGAACGCTTTGGCACCATCGAACACCCTGTTTGGGGTTCGAACTACAAAGGAGGTCAGGGCCATAGGAACAGAAGCCGACACACAAAAAGAAGACGACAACGGCTGACTGCGCACAACCGCAAGGTCTACGCTTACACCTGGTTTTCACCGACATATTAACTTCGCCAAGAAAACGAGAGCTTGGGTCGGGTTTTCAGCTCTGATCTACATCATATCCCATAAGGGATCGACCCAAATAAGTCACGAGGCGTCCCATTGCTACTTCAGATGGGCGAAGCACCAGGCATGGACGAGATTTCTACAGCACCGATGCATCTACTAAATAAAATATAATGAGCGGCATATAACCCAGACAAGGGTATGGAAATGTATCTGAAACCACTATGAACGTGTTGTTCTGTTACAAACAACGTTTACATAGGGTAATATTAATTTTGGATAAAGGCGGAGGTGTAGTGACAGGTGGCGCACACCCCACTCTCATGGTGGGTAGATCAAATCCCGCATCAACGCCCGCCCGGGCCAAACAAGCCTTCCATCCCTCCGGGGTCGGCGAGTTGGTACCAGACTCGTCTGGGAGGATAAAAGCACTGACTGGCACATCGGCTGGCCACCGCAAGTCGTTGTATAGGCCACATCACCTTCACTAGGGCAAAATTACAGAAACAAGGCGCGGGCGCGGGAACTTTGACCCCTGAGGCGCTTTTCCCATTCGGGAAGCTCTTGCTTGTTCTTAATCGAGGCAACCCTCTCTGCTAAACAGCACAAAAAATTTCATCTTCGGTCAAATGCCAGGCCATCCCCTCACCGGAACTCCATCATCTACCTGCACCATCAAGGACTCCGAGCGATTGACATTTCCCGTCGTCTGAAAGTATCAAGAAGTCTTGTATCGAAAACAATCGCAACGTTTACAGAACTAGGAAACCTTTCCGACCGACCAGGACGTGGAAGACCGACTTCTGTCACGATCAGGGCTAACATCAAGAGAGTGCGTGATCGTCTGCGTTTGAAGCCACTGCGGTCGCTTCGGAAGATGGCGAAGAAAGGTCGATTTCCACGTGACAGATGGGCAGGACACGTGACAGATGGGCAGGATTGTGAAAGATCACTTGAAAACTGAAGGCACACAAGCAAGGAGAAGGACAGTTTCTTTCTGCCGACAGCAAAAAGACAGAAAGCAACGCTGCAGGAAATTTAAGGAACAGAAACCAACGCTGCAGGAAATTTTCCTAGATTTCATTGCCTTTGATGAATGGTCTCCCAGTTCACCGGACCTCAACCCACTCGATTTCTCTGTATAGAGTGTCCTCGAGCATAAGGCATGCTCAACCCAGCCATCCCGGCCTTAATTACTCGAAGGCAGCACTGGAGAAAGCACGGGATGAGTTGGACGAAGGCTATCTTCTCGCCAGGGTCAACGCGTTTTCGAAGCGTCTTCGAGCCTGTATCCAAGTAAATTGAGATGGTTTCAAAAAAAAGTAGTACTGTTTGTTCAGTTTTTTCTGGAGAGTAAATCGGTAATGATTATGTTTTTGTTCGAATTAAAATAAGGTTTTTGGGTAGCACCAGTTTAGTTTCCGTAATTTTGCCCCACCCTTAAATGGAACTAGAATGTGCGGCGCATCCCAGGAAGGGATTGATCAACGCCAAACACTTTATCATTTTTATCCTAATATTAATTTTGATCGATAACTGTGAGCCACAGAATGCGAATTCTCGATTAAATCTAGAAAAAACGTTCACATTTTCTCAGCTCACTATTGTCCCTGTGACCATTTGGGAAGAAAGACAAAGCAGAGGGATAGCCCTGACACGCCTCCCTTGACTGCATGGCTGAAGTGAAAGCACTGAATGGCTGATGGTGAAACTCCGTGTTGTTCGTAAATCACGGATCAGCTTGGTTGTTGACAAATTAAGGCGAAGGTATGATGAATAATCGAAAAAAGGAAGCCCTTTGGAAGGCGAAGCTTTGGCCCGCCTCTCAGAACCATCCTACGTAACCCGCAGTTAAATACATTAACTAAAGGAGTCACAGACAGCAAAGAAGTTCACTGTGGTTGTTGATGATGGACTTAGCCTATAACGGGATAACTTCTATAGAATAAAAGAGCAAGGAGCGATCTGAATGAGCAGTAATCCAAGCAATTTCATTCGCTGAGTTCTAGTCTCCATTGTATTCACACTGTCATTTCAGCTCCACATAAATGTTTCCACTTATGAATTTCATGCTCCACTGCTAATGGATATATGAAGCTTGCATTGGAAGCCAAAATGTGACCTGGTAAAGGCAAGTTCAGATAGTCTGAAATTCACAATCACAGGCAATTATTCCATGACTTCAGCACAACGGCTACTCTTTTCAGACCTACTGCTCCAAAATTTTTATCGATGACTGGTTCAAGTAGTGGCTAATGATTTGCATAATTGATCGAAAGACATCTAAACCGTTATGAGGATTGACTGCTAAGATAGGAGAGGGTATGCTTCAACGGGTAATCAAATACAATACCTGCCGTAATGGTTCGAAAGAAAATGACGAAGGCGATGGTGGTTTCAGAATTTAGAAAATCTCGACTTCAATAATTTCAATTCCGCAAAGTGCAAATGGGCACTGATTAGCGAGCCGCTGTCACTGTAGTTATAATCAGCAGGAAAATGCGCCCGCTGGCAGCAACCCTTGGATAGATATCCTATTTAAATACGAAAAAAAACAGACCATGTATTTGTCAGAATATATAATGTGCATTTCTAAGCAACGACTCCTTCCGATTAATGCCAGCTTTCCCAAAAGGGCTGTCCCTCGACTGAATAACAAATCGACTTTTTCTTCGCTTACATGAGAACTTCAGGAAAGCCAAGTAATTCAAATTCTAGAGGGTATAATTCATAAATAGAGCTATAATGAAAAAACAAAAAACGGATCCGCGCTATTTCATTTTGTTTCAGACAATTAGGACGGTTATCGTACTTGATCCTGGTAGTAAAGTTCTAGGCTCTACAGTTTTCATTCTTCTATTATTCATTACCCTTTCTAAAGATCGCTTACAATTCCAGTACCGTAGCTAATACTCAATGTGGAAGCTGTGAAAGGAACGAGAGGATCATAAAAATCTCAAAAATAGCCTGTCACAAGGAGGTGCATACTGTAGATGAAGCTGGTGCTCAAACCAACAATAAATTGCTTTCCAAAGCAAAATGATCTGGCAGCTCAGGAAATGGATATGAAGAGCATTTGCAGAAGAAGGGGAGGGTAGAAATGTAACTTCTTAAATTATGTATTTGATTGTCTTATCTACTTATTCATTCTTTTATTTATTATTTATTTGTTAAAGGTTAAGTGATGTTATGTTCATCAAAAATTTTAACCACATGACTGCAAACATCATACGTAGTTGCTTCATCTTTGACGTGCACCCTTATGGCTTGTTATTGCCACCTTTATTACCCGTAGTACCTAGTGTCCATCAGAAAATAGAAACTGAAAGATTAACACCCAAATGCAGCGGATATTTCAGAAAATTTTTGAGAATTTTGAGGGTTTTTTGGAAATTTTGAATGAATATTGTGGAGTCTCACACTGTTGTTAAGCACTCATATCATCTTACTGGTTATTTCATCTTTTTAGCTGAATCAGTAATTCAAGTGCTTATCAAATCACTCCCTCCATCCCTCCACGAGAGGAAGCATCGAAATTGTGGCAGAACTCAAGTCTGAAAAAACGAAACGATGAAGCCTAAACTATTTCTCAGAATCATGGAAGTAATCGCAAGGTCATTTCTATCTCACGATTAACACGAGCTATTTGATGCTGACCACATGTTTGCAAGGCTAAAGAAGCAACGTTTAGGGGAGATGTACCTATCTTTCCTTGGTAGAGAAAAATTAGAGCACACGAACCCTTAAACAGACTCGATAAGGCGGATATAAGCTTCTTTTCTTTTATAGGAGCGATACCACCAGTGACTGATTTTCATACATAAACCGTAGTGCATTCAAGTGTCGCTATGGTTCCGAGTAGAAGAAAAATGCTTGGCGCATCCCATGTCACTGGCCAACTGTGACCGCTTCATTGTTTTTCTCGCTTTTTGATGTCAATTAAAGTGCGGAGCGTTCCGTTGGGTCCCCTCATCTCGCTACCGCTACAGGATAGACAAAAGAAAAAAGTGGGTCAAACTTCTCGAAATCTCATAGATCCCGCCCACCACAGAAACCACTGCCATTCTCGCACTGGACTACTGACGACTAAGGCTTGCCCTTTCTTCGACAAAGAGTTATGGATCAGCATAAAATTTTGGCGTTTAGTAGAAAGACACGGTTAGTTTTAAGTTGTGATTGAATACGCGATTAAGCCCATGCGCGAGGCGGCATCAAGGCACAGCAAGTTTCCGAACAAGTTGTCAGATGTGAACGAGTACTGACAGCTGGAACTGACGTGGAAGAGAGGGAAGATTAACGAAAGCGATTGATCGTGCGTGTTTTGCCAGTGGACGTGATCAAAGCGAGGCAGCGGTGCTTGTTATCCGAGGATTACTTCGTTATTGGTATGACGATTACCGACAGAAACAGAGCGGAACGGCGACGGAGGATCATCCCTGTGACCCGATGGGTTTGTGTGTTGTGTTTCTCACTGAAAACAGGGAGGGGAGGGGGAGAGGAAGGTGGACAAAGTCGGTAAGTGCACCTCAAATTCTAATTGTGCTGAGATGCAACCCAGACATTCTGTCGCCCTGCTAATTCGATTAGAAATGAAATTGTAGAGCGATAAGTAGCACCGTTGGCAGAATCATTGAATTATCTTGGATGACCACTAGGTTCCGTCTCAAGAAAGGCAAATATTGGTAGGTTCTTCACGGTGAACCATGGTAGTGATTGAAAAATAGGTTAACAGCGAGTTCGATGCGCCCAACACTACGTAACGGATGGTTATAATAATAGAACTGGTGGCATGACAAGGTCGAGTAATATCGATTGGCAGCCAAACTAAAACTGGCCCGGTACCAACACTTCAACAGGGAAATCTCAAAGATAGAAACATTAAGAGATTTGAGTGAAGATTCCTTTAGGTATAAAGGTAAAGAAAAAGCAACTGGATCGGGTTAAATGTAAAGAAATTCCGGAAAAAGCAGGGAAACAGGTAGGACGACATGGAAAAGGGCACTGCGAGAGCAACGACGAAATGGTAATGCGAGCAGAAACGCGGAAGGATGGAATATCTGGTATCTTCAATTACAACTGGCAAGTGCGCGGACATATGAGTATTGCGGCAAACGGTGAACAGCGGGTGAGACCTCAGCAATACGCGAAACCACCCGGCATTGGTTGACCCTTGACGCCTAGCGCGCATACCTTTCCCCATTGTGGCGCCATTGCCATAACAATCCCTCTGACGTAGGATTGAACGCAACGGTTTTATGAAGTTACCTTACAACAATTCACGTTCCCGCGTGAATCTCTTCAATCTTTGAAGAAGGCTGAAATACTTACTTATCCTACAACACCCCGAAAAGTAGGGAATAAGATGGTACCCAATCAAAACAAACCGGGGCATCCTTTCATCGGAAGCACCATAACATCACGAGCGTTCTGTCTTCAACTACGCACCCAAGGTGTATTCTCATTTGATTCTTGAAGCCTCGTCCAAGTTTCGACCTTGTAAGCATCCTCCCATCACAATTCACTAGTATTTGAAAGCTTACACATATTTCTCACCCTAAGATGATGGCTAGTGATCAGTACTTTTCAGACTAGGCCTACTCAACTTTCCAATCTGACTAGTTCCAGTATTTGCACTTCAATTCAAACAAGTATCCCACTAACTTTAGACTGGAGGAACACTAAGGTTAAAGCTTTCCGCTGGGGTCAAGACCGGGATGGGGAATTTTTCTTGATGAATACGACCCCTCCCTAGCCAATGCATCCGGGACTAGCTGTTTCGTAGATATAGCATTCTCCCCAGTACTACGTATGATTATCTAGTGTGCGACTTATTTTGAAGACAGCTGTTCCGGCCCGAAATCTCCTCAAAAAAGGGTGGTTATAAAGGATAATTCAAGGTACGAGCTTCCCCTCGAAGATCCCTCGTCCCATGCCTGACCTTGACCCCAAGGTCGACTCCTTTCCACGCATTACCCTAAAACCACGCCCACTTTCTGCCTAAAAGCAGCACTTGCTGTCGCTGTGATGAGGTGAAGGAAAATGAAATTAAGCCAGATAGAGTATATAGGAGAAAAGCTCTGTAGCACAGCTGAGATGATGCCATGCGATAGGATACAAGAAGAAGATGCTGTAGTGCATGTTATTGGAGTTAATACAAAAGGAAAGGAATAATGAGAGTGACCACAGAAGCATTTTGGAGTGCCAGTATGGTCATGAAAGCAAAATAGACTAATACAACGACTTGCCGGAAAATAGTTCTATTTCTTTGATTTTTCGCGTCATTTGCCAGTAATAATACGGTGGTCTTTGATACTCCCACTTGACACAACAGATCTCTGGTGCTTACCCTGTCGTGGCCATGGCACTCGCTATGGATAAGAGTGCAAAGCGTTTCTAATAGATGACTGCTTCCGAGATTGGAAACCGAATCTCTCGACCAGGTACTCCGGAGGTTACAAAAAAGGTGAAATAGTCATCAGCTAGGAAAAGCAAAGAGAACGAAAAGGAGCTTTTTAAGCTATGCTAATCAAAGCTTTTTAGCTACTATAGTCAAAGCACAAGTAAACAAAAAAATTTCCATAATGACGAGCCCTTTGAAGGCACTCACTTTTTCAGCCGGTTGGCCACGTCCTTGATTCGATCTTTGTTCACGGACACCAGAAATGCCTCCGTGATATGAGGCTCTATTGACGTAGACTCTGAAAGTAAGGACATTTCGTCTTGCTTTACGAACATTCGATTAGTCTCTGAAGAAAAGGAGACATGTGGAGATTTTCAACATTTTCGGATTTTTTAGTGGCTGCTGGTTTTCGCTGCAGTCCGCGATGCTAAACTCGTTGGAGGAATGTGTTATTAGCAAAGCACAGCAAAGTCAGTACTGAATGGTTTTACACACAACCCCAAATGACTGGTATGGGAGCAGAAAAAAAATGAGACGGGTTGTGACCAGGTGCGCTACTCTAGGAGTAGGGCACACCGGGAGTCGAGGATGGGATTCCTCGACTCTGGGGGAGTGGAGGGAGGGTGGTATATGCCCGTAGTACAAGAGAGGGGGTCGTACCTGATGAGGTCAGCGATGAGCACTAGAATCCAAACTCTGAATAAGTAGATGATAGCGAACCCGAGTAAAGGAATGTGTAATAAATATTTCTTGCTTCAAGTAAGAGTACATATGTAAAAATAAAACGCATGGTAACTATACAATCAGGCAACATTGTTAGTAGCGAAGGTGTTAAAATAAGTGAGGGGAGTCGTGTTTGGTCCCCGTAGAGGGGAGGGGGTCGTACTGAGGCGGCTATTTTCCTCGACATCTGGGAATGCCCTGCCGTAGAGCCATAGAAAGATGTGTAGCGTCATACTGCCGCTTCCGATATCTTCAGCATCTTCATAGGAAGGGGACAACCAAGAGACCAGTTAACATGCCTAAAAACACCGGACAAACGGGCTCTAGTTATATGATGTGTCTTTTAAGGAGCTCGTTGAACGATAAACTTCATTACTACACACAAGCCATAATATGTGTAATATTATTGACGAAATTTCATCATAATCCTCAAAGTGAGCTATAAAAGGAAATTTACTACCAGACACAGTGAGGGAATCACGAAGGCTCGGAAACATTATACTTGTGCAGTACTTGCGTGCCCAGTACGTTAAGGGCTATCACATCGAAAATAGGAGCAGGGGTACAATTGCAAGAGGAAAAAGAGCGCAATTAGCATATTTTCAGTGTTTTCTAATGCTTTTGCTTTTTAATTAGAAAATTCCCCTCGTACTTATGTCTGTGATCAGGACAGTGAATACGACGACCTTTGTTTGTCGTGCTTACATGGACAATTACGCATCAAAGTACGACGGTTAATCCCTACGGGATCCAAATCAACAAGGTTCAGTCTTTATGGATTTTACTGGCTGGCTACAAAGTACGGCTAGCCAGCGTGGTAACTTTTAAACATGGAAGCCCTTCTCGCGATTGGACCAAAAATGGTGTGAATGAAACACGTCAAGCATGCACTTATGCCCTAAAATCGCGAGTGGTGAACCGATCTTCTCTAAAAAATTTTACGGTCTCTATAACGTGCAACCATAGCCTACTCTCTGGTTCAATTAAGTTCTAGGAGGATCAAGAAGCAGCACGTGTGTGCTCCTATTCCTGTAGTAGAGACGGTTCCACAGTGCGCTTTACAGAACGATGACACCAAGTAATTGGCTCCCACAATCGAAGCGTTAGTCAGGAGCTGAAAGCTCTCCTTGCTTGCAGGTGACCCACTGGATTCTCGGATAATTAATTGTGCTGCCTATCAAATGCCAAAATTTCGCGAAACATCCTGTCCAACCTTTTACATGAGTGAAGAAGAACCAGATCATACTTTGTAGCTACTCAGTAGATGGCCTATGGCTATTACTGTATAAATATCCTTTATGCTATTACTATATGAGGATTGAAATATGTATCAAATGCGGGAGGCACGATACTTCGCTTGTTGTTATATTTAGGCAGGTATGAGACATGGTTGAAAACCCTAGATCTTAGCACTGCTTATTTAAAGGCACATTTCAGGATTATCAGGATATCACAACTCCTGCCGTGGATGGATAGTTCGACCCAAGCCACGTAGGATGTACCTTTACCGAGGGGTGGGTGTCAGTTCCTGGAGCGTGCAGAGCCAAAAAACCTAGCGCAACAGCTCGGCCGCGCCTACCCCAGCCGGGGGTCTGCCTTTATCTTCGACTCTTTGACATCTTTGACATAGGTAGACCAGCTACGTAGCCAGGATCTCGAAATTGGCAGTAACCAATCCTCTCGTGAAGTAAACCCATTACTGAGTGACGTGATCCCACACTAGGCACTGGAACACTTGCAGCACACCCCCCCCTGGGGTGGGCGGAGCCGAGCTGTTGCGCGAGATTCTTTGGCTCGGCACGCTCCAGGAACTGACATCCACGCCTCGGTAAAGGTACAGCATATGCCTTGGGTCGAACTATCCATCCACGGCAGGAGATCTGTTATCTCAATAATCCTGGAATGTGCCTTTAACTTTGGTAGAGCAAGTCCTACGACTCCAGGGTTATGCCCCAAGTCTGTATGCTAAGAACGCCATTTCGTATGCTTCCGCCTCCGAACAGTGGTACAGGCCGTCTTGCGCCACCGTTCCTTGTTGGCGCTCGACTTTCAGGCAGTATTGCAGCAAACTTGTTCATCGCCCAATATCTGCGGTGTAATGAAATTCTTTACCTGTTTTTCAAGGCCACAATCTCTTTTCCTCGTGTTTGAAGGCATAATCAAGAAAGAAAAACCGGAGCAAATAAAAAAGCAAGTTTCAAAGCGATGATTTCTGACAAAACTCGTATTGAAATGCACTCTACAGGGGCTTTATCCCGGTCCCGGCATCTTCTGGACAGGTTTCTGCTTCCTGACTACGAAGTAGCCGTGGAAGACGAAGCAACGTTGGCTAGGCCTGCTCAGTTGCCCTCCCCATCTGCATCACCTCTTCACTGATGCAGAGGGAGCGAGATCACGTTCTCAATCGTGCGACCAAAATTAACCCTAACAATGTCTTCAAATGAGTTTTCCTCACTTTCTTCTTCACTGCAGGACCACGTAGTGCGTATTTACATAGTTTTCTATCTTTAAAGGCACACCACGCGATAATCACATTAGTGTCTTACTTTCTTGGGGGAAGTAGGTCCTTAGATAGGTGGCCAGGTTGCACCCTTGTTGCGGCTCTGTAGTGCATCCTCGCGGCGATAAAAGCGCTCAATCCGAGCCGAGTTGAGCCCATCGAGCCGAATCACTCCTGGCCTTAGACGAACAAATTTCCAACGTGGCTCTTACGTGGAGAAGGAAACTTGCGATAAGACAAGATAAGGCGGCGATATCAATAGCGAAGACAGCTTCAAAAGGGGAGAACAGGTGATACCGTAGCATTTTGCGCAATATCATCGGGCAAAAGCTCTTCTACAATCTCCAATACTCGTACGGGGACTGAAAACAGGGAGTTCTATTTTTGGTGGATGTGAAGGGATTTGGTTCATTTTTCTTCACTGGTGGATGAAGCAGGGCCACAATTTATCGCGTGGTGTGCCTTTAATCGATGGATACTGCTCACTGCTTTTGCAATCATAAAACCGAAAAAAAAATCGGGAACTTTCCAAAGAATCACAGAAAGATGGAAACGCCATAAACCGAAAAAGAAACGTACGTTGTGTGAGATCTATTGATTTCCGACGAACTTTTAGAGATATAGTCCTTGTTCGGATGCACTGAAATCAACAGAGCTGATTCAGAAGTACAAAGCTCGAAAGTAAGTGGTATCGAATACGTGAATAAATGGGTCTGAGAGGAGCAGGACCAAGTCCACTGTACAAGCAGGGAAGGGAAAGCTTATTATGGAAAATTGCAAGTAGACAGTCAACTGGAACGAAGTGAATTGTTGCTGACAGTGTATGTACAGTAGCGGTCAAAAATATATGCGGTTTGGGATTTTGACCACAACTTTTTTCGGTGTTTGCATATCTCGCTCAATTTTTTTTGTGTTTTGAAGGCAACTGTTACTCAATGAAATAGAGTGTCTCAGCCGAGTAGGATGCAGTGTGAAGGTTGAAAAAATTATTTAACTGAAACCACTGAAAATGGTCAACTCCGTGCCTCAGTGCTGTTAGGATTTGAAATAGCGTGCAACAAAGTCCCAGCCTCATTCCGTAATATTTTCTGCCCACCTGCCCATTTCAATGAGTTATAAGCTTTTTATGGCCAATTGAATTTTTGCAAAGGTTTGGTATTTTTAGAGTTTTTAGTTAAGTAAATTTTCCAATCTCAACACTACACCCTACTTTGCTTCACTGAGTATCAGTTGCCTTCTAAAAACAAAAAAAATGAATAAGAAATATAAACTTCGACCAAAGTTATGGTTAGAATCCAAAACCGCATATATTTTTGACCGCTACTGTACATATGGAGCCAATGTGCCCGGTAGTTCGAAAAAATGACGTTATCTCGTGATTGATCTTTCATTCACTGATTTCACTTTACATGGATTACGAATTCATCTACTGCTGCCGACAAACAAACAAATTTTTGACCGTTGCATTAGATGAGTATCTTATAAGGAAATGTTGCTCGCGGACAGTCATCCAGCTACTGCATGGCAGTTTTCTGACTCCAAATGACATAGCGTCGCTAGGATCTAATGCCTTTTTCCTAACTAGGGGACCCTGACTGTGAAGAAGACATTAAAGCGTCCTTTTCGAAATTTTTTCGAAGTTTTACGGACTTTGGGGGATGAGCTATTCATGGAATGAAATGAGTTACTATGTAAAATCTGAGGAATGAATGGAAACATTGAGTTTTTGCTTGAGCGCACCAGGAAGGAAGAATTAGGTATACACGTATGGGAATACAGTTTCTCCTGCAGTTTCAGTCATATGGATTCTAAGAGCTATGTCATTTAAGAAGTGAGGTAGTGAATGGAAAAACATCGAGTCATCGTTTGTACCTATGACTTAGGAAGGATGATTGAATTTTCGCGTAAAGAGAAACATGCTTTTTCTCTTCGTATATAAACGCGCTTTGAAAGCAGGGGAAAGGGTAAGGAGAAAGTGAGAACAGAAAGTACATGTCCCCTGAAAAGAAACATTTCGGTGATGTGTGGCGAAATCAAAAAATCAGAGTTCACTGCTAGTGGCCGGTCGTAAAAAAGGTTCAATGGCCAAGAGGCCTTTCCTAGTTCAAGCGTTATTACAGGAATCAGGAGAGCTGTTGGGATGCATTTGACCTGTTCCAGAGGTTACCGTTGCCGGCACGGGGCTGTGATGTCGGAGAAGCGAGGCGAAAAAAGATGCATAAAACCAGTTTTTTCAGTTTTTGTAAATCAGTTAGTTGTACACCTTGAGCCCCTCCTCGGCTCGTTGCCCTTTTCAAACAGAGACCCCGTAAGAGATAATGAGAAAGTGAGAACTGAGAATGTATAAACAAATATTCCAGTTCAGAAATGTGCGAAAGCGAAACTAGCACTGAAAAAGTGTGAAACGGGGTCTTATTACAAATGGAACCCGTAGCAGTGCAAGTGTGGCTATTGTTTATCCACCGGGTAGTTGCCAGCGAGTGCACAACTCTCGCGATCGGTTATTTAGGCTCTCGCCCTTCTGCAATCTACCCCACCGCTAGTGATCGGGGCGCGAAAGACAAGAGTGTTCTCGGAATACTATTTCTCTGATTCTCGGCATTTTCCTGCTGAGCACCCAAATTCTCATATTCCACAATTTGCTAAATTTACTTCTTCCGGTATCTTACCAAGGCTATACCGGGAATCGAAGGTTCCTCGGCAGGGGGGTCGTATATCACCGTACAGGAGGGGTATGGGTCGTACCTACAGAGGTCAGCGATAAGCGCTGGAATCCAAAATTTCGATAGGCAGATGGGAATCCAAGGGTATTTTACAGCGAACCTGTGTTAGGAAATGTAAAATAAATATCGTTTTCCTTCAGAAGCAGTAAAATATCCTGCAAGGATTACTGGTATTGGAGGTCAAAAAGGATAGTGTGGTATTCGCTCCCTGTGGAGAGTGAAGGTCGGGGCAGGCCTGAACAGGCCAATTTTCTCAACCCTGGGAGTGCCCTGATATTGAAGCTTCTTTTAGTACAATATTATTGCAGTGCGCCTGGCTCGACAAGCTGGCAACGTCCGGCGGTGGATAGGTGGAGCAATCGTCACGGCTCGATTTGGGCATGGTCTCACCCCTTCAGTGATGCAGCAAACGCAAGAATAAGTCCTTATTGAGGATTAACGGGAGAAAAGGTCCATTTCTCAGGTTTCGACTTTTTCGTTCTGCTCTTTCCCCATTGTGGTACTACATGGCAACTTAATTTTCAGGCGCATCAATCGCCCACTTCTAAGTAGAACTAACGTAAGGTCACCTTACTAATAAGAGTAGAGAGGGTCAAAGGACATCATTGCTTGCCTACCACCCCTATCCAGAAGCAATGAAATGAATCCTTCGAAGAGGTGGCTCATTACATTATTTCTTAATTTCCAAGGCTCATACCTAATGTTAGTGCGATCAGGCGATTGATCGATTCAATTCCTGTATAGTAGGAGCTGGTTCTCCGATGAGGAGAAAGTTTCTCTTGATTTTGAGCAGTGATGGGGTTTATGTAAAAAAGAAATGCGGAGGTCAAAAATATAAACAACACAGACAAAAAGCAAAAACAAAGACAAGACAAAAAATCGGGCTGTTCTCACCTCTTGTATATAGGATACGACCTCTTCGTGAGATTTCCCTTCGACTTCGATGCCATTGACTGCAAGGATCTCATCGCCAACGGAAAGTCCAGCCCGTTCTGCTGCCGTTCCTGGAACGTTTGTGCTCACATAGATCCATAATTTATGACAATGAGGCTGTCCAAGGAATGCGAAAGTCCTTCTTCCAGTCTAATGAAGCATTGAACAAGATTTAATGAAATATGTTCTGCATATGACAGCCTGCAGCGTTTTTTCTCACAGCAGCTGCAAACCTTGTGCAAAGCATACCGTATAGGCGGACCCCATTCGGCAATGCGGCTACTGATATTACGAATCCATTCAGGGTGGTATCTCGTGGTTCTCGACGACGTGTACTGAGTCGCTTCAAGGAGCACCTTTTGAGCTCACTCAGAGCTATCGGAATGGACACCGATTTGGACATCTGAAGCTAATAATCGAGAACGGAAGAAGTGAATCGAAATTGGGACGGCGACACGGAAAGAAGGGGTATTTAACATATGAAGTACGAAATCCATGAATAGCTATAGGAATGCGCAACAATGAAAATTGGGTTACGAAAAACGAACGAGCTTCGACTCTCAGAGGCATGGATTTCTCGAACTTTCGTCGAAATTATCTTGCTTGGTTTAGACGTGATCAGCTTAGTCACAAAAAATAAATCAATTGAAATGTCTAAAAGCCCAGAAATTCTCGTACATAAATGGGAACTAGCGCGCCTCACTAGCCGCGCCAACTAATCGGTTATGGGAATAATAAGATCTATCCCCTTCCAAAAGTATTAATAACAGCAAGAACCTTCCGACTGTGAATTTCACCCCAACATTTCTAATTTTTTGGTGAATCTTTAAAAGCGGCAAGAAATTCTTCATCATTCACCACTCACGAATTTATTTCATCCAAGTGGTGGGAGCAACAATCAAATGCATCACGAGTATCCCTCCACACTATTTTCGGTCACAGTATAATTATCAAACATATTTAAAAAATTGACGATTTATTACGATCTATAACTGCTTGAACGACAGCATTAGCATTAAGGGTAATGTGGTTATTTAGAAATTTTCAAAAGATGTACCTTACATACAAGCTAGGGGCCCAAGTAGCCCATTTATGGTGGATCCCCGTCGAAAAGTACGCTCCCGAGCTGTAGAGACGGCGCATCTGTTAACAGCTGACGCCTTTGGGTGACAGACCCCGCCTCTAGGCGACGTGATTCTTGAGTGAGAGTGGCCAAAGAGATGTGACATTGTTGAAGGTATCGCTGAACGCTTTCTTTGTCTTCGCTTGAAGCTCACTCCAGAAAATAGATGCTGTCGTATTTCTAAACATCTATTCGTGCTTATGACTTGGCAACATGGCACTGGAAAACTCGTCCGGACTACCTGCTTCTTGACGGAGAGATCGTCCTCGTCGAAAAACAACGGTGGGAAAACAACTCCACTTCTCGAGTTTCTGGCACCTTCCGTTCTTTCTTCACCGTCGTATTACTAAGCACCCCGACTTTCATATTCACCGCATTTTTCAATATTCATCCGAATAGCCCTCAACACTGCCTTTAAAAGGTCAACGTGAAGAGAAGCAGAGCGTTTAAGCCGATATAAGAGACCTAGGCAGGAAAAGAGCTCCCCGTGGGTGAAACAATTACTTTGCTCAGAAAGAGTTCTTATGTTAGAAGTAGTTCAGCTAGCGCGTAACACACTCCGCCTCCCTAAGTTTAGGCTAGCCCTCGCTGCTATCTTCTCTCACATCGACCTTACGATTAATATCTCCTTTGTACAAGATTTTGAGCGTTACTAGAGCATGAATCCACCAAATCTGAAATCAAAATAATTGCTTTCATAAAAAGATTGTTGCTAATCTAATTTGAGAGAGAGAGCCACTCCCGTCAATTAGATTAGCAGCAGCCTCTTTGTGAAATGCTAACGCAGGACGCTAAGCATTACCCCGATCAGCTCCTGCCCTTTTTTACCTAAGATTTTATTATGCCTTAGTTCATGAAGTCTTCACCACAAAAAAAGGCTTAGGTAAAAGTATACACTTAAGCTTGGAAACTGCCTGTAAGGTGGTTTAGGTGAGACGCGATAGCGCGCAGATGAGTGTCCTCCCTGGCTGCATTAGCAACTTGGACCAAAAAGAATCAGTTTCATAGGGAAAGACGCGCCATTAAAGGCGTACGGTAACCATGTACTAAGCTCTTAAAAGCAGTTCCTTACTGCTGATATTCCATGGATTTTTAATGCTGGATACGAACATAGGTGAGACCTCCAGATGTGTACCCTTACGTCAGGATCCCGCACGGTGGCGTGCGAGATGCGTCACGGTGCGTGCGAGCTAGGAATGTCATGAACAGTAGGGACCAGGGTACATCGGGAGTCGAGGATTTCCGGACAGGGGGAGGGTCGTAGAGGGAGATCGTATCTGCAGAGGTTGTGATAAGCACTAGAATCTGAATTTTTAATAAGCAGAAGAGAGGCGAGAAATATAGGAAAATATCTTTCGCTTCAGGTAAAAATACTAGCAATAAAACACATTGCAACTATACAAACCGTCAACAGTTACTGGTTTTGTAGAGGTCAAAAAAGGGGTGCCGTATTTGTTTCCCTAGATGGGGGAGGTCGTACTGAAGCGGCTATTTTCCTCGACATCTGGATGTGCCGTGGTAGGGACGTAAAATGATTTTCGTGTTTCAAGCCCCTGAAATGAGGGAAAGAGTTTGGTTCTCGACCTTTTATGGGGTGCCTAGTCACACGCCTCGCCTTGCACCCCGCATGCCGTGCTGCGAAACCCAGGGTACTCACGTCAACACTTCGGAGGGACATTTCTCGCGGTCAGCGTATCCATCTTTAACAAAGTGTAATTAATATGCTTGGAAGGTCAATTACAAGAAAAGTGTATGTTCCATGTTGAGGATTAGTGAGGAAAGAAAAGCATGAGAGTTGAAGTAACTGATCAGAAAAAAGGCAAAACTGACGGCAATGGATGTTTCATTGCGTCGCCACCTCCCCACACATTCCAGCAGCTGATGTGATTAGCTGAGGTGTTTATGCGTGCGATTAAAGACACCCTCTGGCCAGGTGCTGGGCCAGAGCAGGAGGCCAACAGAAAGTGCACAAATTACTAGAATAATCGAATTGAAGTGTTGAATTCGAAGAATGAACACTAATTTCTCGCGTCGAGAATGTGTACGCTATTGCACACATTTTGTCAGATTAGGTATATCTCTGTGCTTTGCAAATACTGTGAAAAACGCCGTTAAAGGCACCGAGAGAGGGCAAAGAAGGAAAGTGCGTTTGAAAAATTTTCTCTGTGAACGACCTGCTAAGTTCAGAAGAGATAATGTGATGCGAAACTCGTGTTTGAAAAAGGCGTGTTAGGGACGCTTTTGCGATCCTAGCGCGCTTCACCTTGATCTGCACGCTTCAGTGGCCGAGTTGCGTGCCACGTGGGCTGTGAAAATCCACGTGCCGACGCCACTGTAATGTGATGTCGCTTAAGGGCGATTCGATTCACGATGATTTTGAGTAAGTGAAATAGCAAACAGCACCAAACAAGTAAAAAGAAAGTAAGCGAAAGGGTAATAAAAATGTTTGTGATAGAAAAAATCCAGTGAAAGTCACCTTTTGACAGGGTGTGGTGCGACAACGGAAAGGACTGTAAACGGAAAGGACAACTAATGCAAGCGGGGACAATGAGTCAAAATTGTCCCTCACGGAGTCTTTGAGGTCGCAAAGACAGGTCAGTTATTGAAGACCATTCGAATAAAAGCTACTCGATGTCTTATACCACATCTAGTAATTACGATTTGGAAGCCGCAGATCACTTAGTAGACTTCACCCATCTCATAAGACAAGCCTCCCAATAAAGAAATATTTCTTAGGCTATGATAATATATGGATGGCTGCCAATATTGAGAAATGAATGTAAATTTTGCTGAAACCCTGAGAATTTGCCCACATGTGCCACACAGCCAGCTGAGGGAAAGTTCCCACCGCTTGTCCAACTCTAACTTATACAATACTGGTAAATGGACAGTAAATCGAAAAGTAACCTATTGGTTTCGTTACTGATATTGTGAAAGAGACTCAGTAGGAAACTATTGCGCCATTACGGTCACCATAAGTGGCGACAATAGAATATTCGTAGCATATTCAGCATTAACAAAAAGAGCTATAGGACTCTGAAATGGTGACAATATAAATTGTCCACAAAGCAGATTAAAAAGTTATTCGGGTCCAAATTGATCCTAGCTTCTGTGGAAGAACCTGGCCAATGATTGTAGAGTTAGTCAACCTCTAACGTTGCTTCTGTTCCAGTGCCTGGGAGAATTTCCAAAAAAGACCAGAAAAGCGAAAGGATTCTAATAAAACAGCCTTGGCACTATACACTGTGATGCACGTGATGTTTTGGCTAGAACGCACGTTCGCTTTGAGTAGAGGTAGTAAAGTGGTGGTAAAGTGCAATTATCGTCTACCTTTTACCTTTTCAACAGCGGAAAGACATTACTGTAGAAACGAACCACAAAGAGCAACAGTCAATTTGAAAAGATAAAGTCAAACATCGTGAGGTATTTCGATCGATCTTTCATGGTGTACGCCAGCCAATCTGATTCTTTCCAAACGATAGTATCATCTGACTGCATTTAGTCTACATAATGACTTGCAGTGGCGAAGTGATGTGAAGTCAGTGGTTTAACTCATGTACACTGGTATGGTACATAGTCATCAGCCGAATGACCTAGTCGAGCAACTGCCTCAGTTTACTCTCCGTACCATGCAGGAGGGCCGCCATACTTCCCGCTACAGTCCATTTGACTGCTCTTGATTGGGCGTGGCCTGCCGACTTGGGTGAGTGGCGAGAGTGCGAGTGTGGCAGAGTAATAGTATTTGGTACGCCCCACCCAAGTGCGTAGGCCACGCCCAATCAAGCGCTGCGCAAAGTACACAGTTTCGTTTGCACAGTGCACCACCCTACATGGATGTCAAAAAAAAATCGGATGTGGTTAGTGTTAATGAGTTCTTACCGAATCAAACACGATGATTTAAATTCACCTGAACGGTAAACTAAAACAGTGAGGCCAGTATCGGTTACTTCAAATAATCTGTGGCGTGATTGGGAACGTATACAAAAGCTATGCCTAAGGAGATGTGAAGCCATTTGCTCAAAAATTAGGGTTAACATGTACTCCTCGCCCCAGTTAAAAAAGGAAGTTTTTGGAAAATTTCTGAGATGGAAGATGAGGTGCGGAATGCCTTGACTGAACGACTTTTAAAGTTATCCGAGAAATTCTTCCACAGGAACATCCCTCAAATTGTTCTCTCAAAAAAAAAGAGAAGAGTGCCTCGGAGCTCGCATGGAAGGGAACCTTATGAAAGGGAAGCGGTACTAGAGAGCAAGCGAAGAGCTGGTAGAAAGTAAACCACGAGAGCAGGTCAGTGAGTAACAGATCAACAACGTAAACAAGAGAGGAATTCAAAGGTGTTCAGGAGTTAGCGTTGAAAAATAAGATATGTGGCTCGTTCCATCTCTATTCATACGAACATGTGTTCTTGTGAGGGGCAAGTACCGGCTAGAATATGTACAACTGAGCCACATTCCTTAGATTAACAAAATCCTTCGGTAGCATTATTGTATCGTTATCATGCATATATCACTATCACATCGTATGAATTCTTTAATATAATTAGCAGCGCATGTAATGTATACGATATTGCATAGTTATGAAATCTACCGCTGCAATACAGTGGATATACAGTAGCGCTCAAAAGTCTTGGGCCATACACTTTTTTGCCATAACTTTTTTTTCTTTTTGATCAGATTTGACAAAATTTCAATATACGGTGCCTGAACCTATGGTCAACACCTATGGTCTCCTACTTGAGTGCCGCTTGACTCTTTTTATGGTTTAGAAGAGTTCACTACGAGACCACAGGAGAAAAGGAAAAGGCTTAGTCAAGAAAAATGGCTTTCGTTACTAAAATAAAACTAGCAAGCCATAGAAAACACCAATATTCTGTAGAAAAACCACGACTTTTGATGACAGCAGCCCAGCGGGACGGAATAGCGATGGCACTCCAAAAACAATAGAATTGCTCTCAGTATATTTAGTATGCAATGTCTCCAAGTACAACATACTGAAATTTCTCTGAACCTCTTAAAGGTGAAAAACCTAGTGAAAAAGCATTTGTTCGAAGACTTCGAGCGCTACTGTATGTGGAATGAAATTGTGTGAAATTTAGGTTCAATAAAAATTAAGATATGATCAGTACAGGAGCAGAAAACAAGGGAGAGAACGGTGTCAGAAAGGCAGAATTCGACGGTACGCACTGCATTGCGCTGCCCCCGCAGATGATCGCATGCCTTTTGTAGGTTTGTGTGGAAGTATGTACATACTTCCTTTACTTTGGGATTGCAGCGATGCTACGGAGAACGAGAAGGTTGCTGTTGGGGCTCCATGGGCTGTACACTGGCTATGCTAGAATGAATATCTCGAACATGTGCCGATCGGCTCGTAAAACATTGTTGAAGATTAATGAGAAAGCAAAGCCAAGGTGACAGCCTTGCAAGAAACTCAGATTTGTCGCCGTTTTTCATTTTCCCGCATTCATTCACGGCACTCGAAGCTCAAAGCCAGCCAATGCACTTAAAGCTTTTGAAAAACGTCAGGAAACAAATGAAGGATCGGGGAGAAATTGGAGAGGAAAGTCACAATGGAACATTAGGATATTCATCATTCTCTGTGTGCTGCACTTTGCCTTGCCACAAACACAGAGAATACAAATGGCATCACCATTTTATTGTACCACATAACAAGATAGGAGGGACATAAAAGGATAGATTGGGCATTCGGAATATATTCCATGCTTTCGGAAGGCGTCGGAATCCTATTTCACTCGAAATCCCTAGGGCACTTGAATCCGATTTGGTTCTGACAATGAGTAAGATGGCTGCATGCTTTCATCTTCCTAGATGACTTTTTTACTGAATGTCCGACCCAAGAAAGCTTAGAAGATTCGAGAAAGGTTAGATATGTAACTGAGTCATTCTCATATTAGCTTTCAGGATATTGAAAGAGTTCTTTGCAAAAAGTAATTGCCTTTCAGATTCTTTCAGTACGTACAGCACTGCTCAGCGTTTTCCTGTATTCAGACCAAAGGTGTTGGCTGCCGACCATCGAAAAAAGTATCTTCGTTCCGTTGTGAGAAGTCCAATCACTGATAGATGGTGCAGCTCCGGGTTAAAACCTATAGTAAATTGATCCTGTTGGTACGACTCCCTGAAATGGCATCTCCACTCACAGTAGATGCAAACGTACTGCCCCTCAAAAACAAAACAACTCCCTTTGTTTTTTGCGCCCCTCTATATGACTAGTCGGTGGGGTAGATGCAGGCGTGCGAGGGGATAAATCAGCCGTCCACGAATGTTGCCCTGCCCTCGCCATCAACTCCCCCTGCGTATCCTGCGTATGAATGGCAGCGGGACTCGCTGTGTTGCGGGGTAGCGATAAGGTCCCAAGCCGCGCTTTTTCAATGCAAGCTTCGCCACACAACACTACTTTTAAAGTCGAATATTTGTTCTCAGACAATATGTATTCGCAGTTCTCACTTTCTCCTCGTTCCTCACGGTGCCTCTGAGCTCAAAGCGGGCATGCAGGAGGTGAAGTGGTACAGCTACCTAAATTTTTGAAAACTGAAAAAAAAGTGGTTTCAGGCATCATTTTAGCCTCGCTTCTCTCTTCCAACTCTTGAAACAGGTCAAAAACGTTCTAACACTTTTCCCGATTCCTATGAATGAACCATTTTTGCGACCGATCATGTGCAATAAACGCTGATTCTTTTCCTTGAAAAAAAAAAGAAGAATCAGATGTGGACGGAGCTGGAAAGCACTATTACACGATCATTCCAGATTTGAATGTCTATATTGACACTGACGGGTAGAGCGAGTAATTGGGTCACGGAAGTCTTGCCTAAGAACAGCATGGTACAACCACCTGCAACCATCTGCTACTTCCTTTGCACAGCCCTTTGTAAGTCCTTGTTAATTGACTCCATTAGCTTGTTTCTTCACGCGTCACCTTTCTATACGCACCTTCTGATGTACGATTCCATTGAGCAGATCGCTAAGTGATTTCAATTTGGGGTCAAATGACGCTCAAAGAAGCAATCAAACAAAGCCAGAAAATGTAAAGAAGTCAATGCTGGTGTTCGAAAACCTACTTCAAGCTATATTCAGTGTTCCCCGACATTAGATCGAAGTCACAACAGTAGTTCTAGGATAATAAAGATGCGAAAGTGAGGTGATGGAACTCGTGTGAAAGTTGTCAGTAAATCTGGAAAAGTGCTGCAGACTGCTAGCGGCTCACTTTAAAGTACTTTCATAGGACGAGAAAGTGAAGCGAATTCTGACCACTGTGAACCGCAGTCCTATGGCCGCGTATGGCCAATAATTGCCATAGCTGGAAGCAGGTGGACAAAAAATCAAAGCACAGCTCAACCTATGTCTTCGCTGGAAGTGCTGTTCCTAGTATTGCTTCAACGATGACATAAAAATAGGAGGGAACAAAAAAGTCCTTCATGGCCCTCATCACTGAAGTTTATTAAGCTCAAAGAGAACGGGTGAACAGTGAATCAGCGGCAAATATGTATATACGAGGTGTTCTGTTCTTCATTTGTAGAAAGAATCCCAGCACTTCGTTTTGCTTGTCATCAGAATTTCTGGAGCTGAACATCCTATTTGACTACAACAGGGCTACAATATTCACGTTAGCATGAAACACCTGCGTTACTTTGCAGATTCAGCTAATTGCGTGCAGCTTTCTGGTGACAACTGAACCTGTTACAGGGAAGTTTGGTGTTCTGCAGGTGAGCAATGCTATGTACTGGGTAATTCCATAAGTAACGCAGTTTTTCAGACAAAAAACTTTCCCGCAAAATTACAAGGTTGTGCAGCAAGTTATATGCCATTCGGGAGATATTCCGCGCTACAAAATGACATGTGTAGTTTCACTTTATGTCATAATGCGCTAGATTTCATGCTGGAGAAGTGAATGGTCTGCCTAGTCGACAAAAAATGACCGCAGCGGCACCTAATTAAAGCATTATTTTCCACTCTTGAGAAGTCAATCATTTACGTGTTTCGTACCCAGAGCCGACCTATTCTTCATACTATAAGCTCTACCAATTGGTTGCTTGAAAAGTCGCGTCGCTCTTCCTGCAATTTTGGTTTTGCCACCACAATTTGGTGATTTCTGACAATTTCGCCGAATTAGTAACATTTTCTCCACCAGTATGCTGGATGAGTGATGAAATATTAATGAGGGATAAGAAAAGGACGGAGAAACATCATTGAGCGGATTCCTAGACTTTCTGTCGAAAAAATAAATCGTGAAATAATGTCATCTGAGCCCCTATTACAACGTTCCAAAATTAAGTATGAATTGCAGATAAAACGAAATTGAGGCATATTTTGATAGAGCAGGAAAAATTCTTACGAGTGTTTTATAGAGCAATGCTGAGCAGTGGATTTGTAAAGAAAAATTTCATTTTGAATGAACGTGTTTCTGGAAAAAAGAATTTAGGAAAATGACGCGACTCTTCGATAACCCAATATTGAAACTTGCAAAAAATCAAGGCTAAGAACGGGACATATGATTGGTTGACCTTCCCAAAGTGAATATAGTGTTTCAATTAAGTGCCGGTTTGGTCAATTTTTATCTGATGGACCTACCTCCTTGCCAGCCTATGTTGGCCTCATTCGAACGTACTCAAAAATTAAACATCGCTTTTGGCAGAGCAGAAAATCTCTTCCGAACGATATCAAAATGCTGCACAAATTTGTACTTTGTAGGAAAAAAAGGAAAAAGAAAAAAAACGACATTACATATGGAATGATCCAGTAAAGGATTCACTACAGTTTTCCTCTCTGAGTTTACCTCAACAATAAAGGTGACCGTTAGGAAGTATCAGAAGTAGTATTAGTTATTAAACAAGTCAGTGTTTACGCACTTTCAGAAGAGTTTGGTATCGAGCTACGGAGAGATAGACATGGTCGACTTGACCGCTATCAGTCCCGTGGTACCGAATCATTGGAACACGCTGTCACTGCATCAATTATATTCGCAGCTTGCATATGTAGTACCGTAAAATAAAGATTTACAGAAGATGAAGTAGAGGTTACAGCAATCCACACAATCAGAGGGCCTAAAACACCAATCTGAAGGAAAACGCTTTCTTGGTCGGAAAAGAGACGGAGTGCCGATTGCGCGGTTCAGCTCTATGTAGTACCAAGTTCAGAAACAAGTCTAGTGAAGCTTTATCCTCGTAGCTGCTTCAACCATATAAACTTCGAAACGATCTCCATCGTCTTTGACAAGTCTTGAAACTACCGCTACATCAGGAACATAGAGAAGAAATTGAAGCTCGAAGCTCATCACTTTGACAAGAAAAAAGACATTGGGTGTGTCATAAGCGGGATACTTTTTGAGTTCCAGTCTCCCCTTTTTCGAACATTTCGTGGAATTTTTGTTTAAAATTCGAAGGTCGAAGAGCTATTCAAGTACTTGTGAATGGATATCTATTACCCATCATATATCAAATACAATGATTGGGCTAATTTCGGGTATCATTGTCAATGTCAAACGTGTAGGCTATGTACTACTTGTGGACCACTTTGATTGCATTCATTCATCACTCGCAAAAACCCCCTTCCTTGATTTTTCCGAGCCTCTAATATTTCTTTGTCCGCTTCCGTGGCTTTGTGACCAGTACGTGATATGAACCAACAGTAGATTCCACATGATATCTTGGTGATCATGAGACATTCGAAAATTGTAATAGCACGAAGAAAATGTGTAATAGCATGAAGAAAAGATGAGATATGAAGCCAGGGCAATTCCGGTGTTACGAGAAACTTGGAAGACAATGAGTGATATACCGCTTTCTAGAAGAAATTAGGAACGCGACCCGAGGAAATGGTGCTATTCCGATGAAAAAAATACGGCCACTTCCGGAAGTGTCAAGAACAGAATCATAAATTACATCTTTTCATAGAGCGAAAAAAAGCACCACCTCCTGGGAGAACATGGTTGCTCTGTCACTCACAACACTCAAAAGCTGCAGCGGCCTTTCGTCTAGCGAGTATAAAAATATGTAAAAATTAGAGAGAAAAATCATTACAAATGTGCTAGTCTAGGGCAAAAGCAGGATCCGGTCTCAAACAGGACTCGAACCCGCACTCTATGCTTTCAGGGCATATGTGCCAAACCATTACACTAACGAGTTCACTTCCATTCAGCTTTTAAGTGGTATATCTATCATAGCTTATCAGCACTTACACGTGCATACAACGTACAACGTGCTGAGCCGGTTGGCCAATATCGGCATCAAACTGGGCTGTTTTTCGCATTGCCAGCTGTGGGAAAAAACAGCAGCTAACAAAATTCCACATATCATGAAAAGAAGTGATGAACAAATTCTTGACTTACAGGTAACAAGTAAGGCTATCGAACGTCGTAGTATATCCAAACAATAATATATTTCTAAAATCGATCTCAAATACTCTAGTGAATCTCATTAATAAATTATTAAACTCTGAAACTAGCCCTAGATAGATTTACAACATTAATGTTTCAATGTGTTTCTCGCTTTCACGGCAATGATCATCTGAAAATCGCAACTGCAAAGTGACACTCCGTTCAATGTGAGAGTGAGTGAGTTAAGAGCTACGCAGCCGCGAGTTATTCAACTCTGGGGAAAACTTGTTTGGCCTAGCTAGGCGAGTATAAGGACTAGCGGAATTTCAACTCCCGGGGGCATTGAGGCGCAATGTGTATATCTCTCCAGATAAAGCAGGTACGTAATGAGGGCAGTAGACAGAAAACATGCACTTCCTGAAAATAACAACATTTTAGTCCTGCTAATCTCCCACCACTCACGGAATGACAACTCAGCGGAATGAACTAGTCTTAAAGCAAAGAATTTTCAAGAGTGGTCTCTCGACACTGAAGCGAGACCTTGATAACTTTAATAATGAGAAATTAAAATAAAAAAGGTCCACATTAAACAGAAAACGGAAGCAAGAAATGTCCAAGGCGAGTTATTAGTGAGCGTGCTCTCTAATCGAAGATGGACTATGATTGATGAGGCAGAGAACAAAGAGCTAGCCGAGAAGCTCATAGAAACCCTCAGGCGGCTCTCATAACGCCGCGGCCGAATGCACTATGGAAACCATGGCAAGCACTATTAATCCCATTTATCGAAGATGAAACTTCGCAAATTTGTGAGAAGATTCGTCGACGATTTTCATCAGAGGCATTTGATCTCAAGCGTCGAAGAATATTATAGGTAGGGAGTGCGTTATGCGTAAAAACATTTCCAAATCATACTGGTGCGTGGTCATATGCATGCAGAAGTGGTCCGTATAACCATAAGCCATTAGTCGTTTTGAGACACACCATAATCACATTAGTTCATTTCTCTTCTTGGGGCAGATAGATCAGTGCATAACTACCCAGGTTTAACCCTTGTTTCGGCGCGCCGGTAAGTTGTCATGCCTCTAGCCAGGACCAGGCACAAATAGATTTCGACGTTTTTGTGACATTCGTGTCAAAATAGGCTACTGATCGATTGCGATAAGATGGATAACGCGGAAAATTTCTTGGGGAAGGAATTTAGCAGCAAGAATGATGATATCTTCGAATTGTGCGTGGTACCATGAAGCAGAGGCTCGTTTTTATACAGCACTCCTACGAAGACCGTTGTGAGCCTCTTTTTCGAGCTCATTAGAGTTCTTCATTGTTCACTGTGAGGTAAATTGCACCTCGTCTTTTCTTACCGGGCCCTATATGCTCACAGTCCACCACGACATGTGTCTCGAAGATTCAAAAAGACAGATTTGTACCCATCAACTGGTGCCGACAGAGTAAGGTGAGTTTGCTTGCCATGGGATGAAAATGATCCTTGGAACGAAGTTTACTATTTGAGTGTTCTATATGCTGAGATGAGTTAAAGACACCGGAAGGGGTAAATTTGGGAGGTTATGGAATATGAAAGTAGTGTTGCTCAGCAATGTAAAAGTAGATGAATAGCGAAATGAAACGGCGAAAATCTCGAGATATAGGAGCACGTAAGCCCTCTTCTCACACCTTCTGTTCGCGCCCATCTCAGTCACTATCCGGGCGTACTGAAGACGAGCTAGAGGCTGAATGATCCGGCCGCGAACGCTGTCTCGTCCTTGCCGGCAGCTCCACCGGCTGATGAAGTGAATAACGACACGCCGTGCTACGTAGCACACGTGCGGGTTCCTGACAAGACTCCAAGCCGCGCTTATTCAAGTTGAGTTTCGCTGCACATCACCTCTTCTGAAAAGGATGGTTTGTTTTCAGAAACCATGTACTTTCAGTTATCACTTTCTCCCTAACCCTCCCGGTGCCTTTAGGTTTTTTATTTGTTTTTATTCACATCATAAATGAAAGCTATTACGAGCAATCCAACAACATGGCTAGTGCAGTTTCCCAGTGAGTTCACATATAAGGATGCTCCACAACGGCGTCATTTCTGCAGTATGTTTTCACTTCGAGAATGGTCTTGTTTCGGGCTCAGCGGAAACGATTTCGAAGGAGCATGATATGAATAAATTGGTTTCTTCCGATATCGGCCGTTCTTGAACAGATTTAAATCCTGGATTCTTTAGAAATAATCTTAGTAGGCTTTGTTTAACAGATCTAGGAGGGCTCGGATGAGGAAGAGAAGGGGAGGAAATGCTCTTTTTGAAACGAACATTCGAGATTAGAAACAACAATCGGTAAAGAGACGCGGATTCAGGAAGGCGACGTTGTGGTCTGTATTCGCATCTCCCGCGCATTTCTTTGAACTGCAACACCACCTTTCGAGTTGCTTGCTATGGGAGATGTCATTTGTTGTCCCGTAGGGTGCATTTCATAGATCCACGATGATGTGAACCGAGTGAAACAACAAACAACAGCAACAAGTGGAACAGTGAATGGAAGAATAAGAGAAAGGGTAGGAAAAATGGTTCGTGGTAAAAAAAAAACATTGGATCAATCCTCGACGTCCTAGCAAGGTGTCATGTGGGCGATGTATGCAACCTAAGGAACTGTTACGGTAGGTCTTACCGTCTGCCTGAATTGCCACCTCACGGTGTCTTCAAGGAGCTTCATATCCCGCCTATCTCTCCTTAGGGAGGGTGGCTTGCCCCCAACTCAAGACAAGAGACTGCAAAGTCGTCACTTGCTAAACAAATGAACAAAAAACGCTATATGCATGTCAACCATCCAAAATCGACCCTCCATTATCTCGGTACACATAGTGGGCCAACATAGGGCGATACGCGTACTAGCCTCTGAAGATGTTATAAGCTTCACCGTGATGGTGCTTCATCTAATCAGCTCCCTTAATGGTTTTGGTAGATGTAATAACCATAAGGTTTGGCAGATGTGGAACAGTATCGGAGGCTAGCTCGTATATCGCTGAGGTCCAGTTCACAATGGCCTCTATGAGCCTCAGAAACAGTCGAACGCTTCGCAGACAAGGGAATTTTGTGAAGTATCCTGTGCCTCTATTGGAAAATATCTAACCGAAAATTAAAAATGTCAGATGCGTACTATCCCAGAAACCAGAAAGAAAGACAAAATGCAAAGTGGTTCAGGCAAGAAACGTTGTAAACCCAATCTGTTCCGCCTTTCAGTTAGCAGATGTTACGTTAACTGGATTTGCGAACAGGGGTCGTTTGAGCGCAGCGTTAATCTCAGCGAGACCCGTAATGCGAAGATAAATTGGCACATGAAAAGGGGTTAAGAGCCAGTCGAGATACGAGAGGCAAGAATCGGAGCGAGAACCGAGAGTGTTGAGACAATAGCGAGTCTCCGTATCGACTTGCTCGAATTTTGCGTGTTTATAGAGAAATGGGGAAGAATCGCGGCGGCCGGAAGGACATATGCCTACTGCCACTGGCAGCATCGTACTGGGACCGAGGCCGCCTGAACCGAACAGCCAAGCCAACGAATGAACGTCGCCCTATCGGACGCAACGTCCGATTTGAGATTATGCTGTCACATACGCCTGAAAATGGAACGAGGGAGATGCAAATCAAAAGCCAGCCCATTGCTGGGAAATTGATGGCTGCCATTTAGAGTTATCATGAATCTACGAAATAGCCGGATCATGTCGTGGGTCAGGCAGTATGAAAGACTTAGCCTAAGTCTCGCAGCACTGATGAAAACCAGTCTGCTGAATAATCGCTTACTACTGTCTACATTATTGTTCGATACTGCTCGTCACATAGATGCTATGCAGTGCCTATGTTTTGGATAAACAATGACGGAGTTGCAGTAGCTAGAAGCGCAGCGTCCCTTTTACTTGGAAGGGATTAACCCTATTTACTTTAGCTTTTCAACCTACCGTTCCGATTCCAATCAATCTGAAGCCACAATCAACTCTCACTGGAAAAATTCTCGAGAAATGGGGAGTCCTATATGGCTTATTGGAGGGAGGCATGCATTCAAAGTCTGATTCCAGCTACAGGAGTTTTCAGGGGAGTGAGAAATTGTGGGAACAGAACAAGGGAAAAATGGGTACAAGATAGTACAAGATAGGGAGTACAAGACCAATTTTTGTAATGTCTGAAATTTCTGAGATCTCCTGTCCTCCACGTTCTCCTTCCTTCAGCTCGACGCTTTCTGAGCGAGTAGGGACGGTGCGACAGGACACTCAAACTGGAGTATCGCGCATTAGATGTGCCTTTCTTGTCCCGTTGGCCAGAATGGATCGCGTATTAAGAGATGAGAGGAGCGATTCTCGCGTGACCCACTTCATGTGTCCCGCCACATAACCAGGAATGAAGATTTGGCTACTCTTGTAGGGTTTATACCGACGTGGTCTATTCCCTTGACACGATGCTTGACCCATGTGGGTACTGCGGTGGTGGCTCTAAAATCGAGCATTCAACCAACGACGGAGGCTCTATCCCTTGGGGAAAAGAAGCGCGGCTCAATTAGATTCCTCGATGTGCAAGAGAATGAGCTCACTCTAGGATAAATATTTGTCTAGTCTGCTCCTATGGTGTACTTCTATGCTTCTCCTTCCTTTCGAACTTGATGGAACCATTTCGGTTCATCCTGGAAGTTCTGAGTGCACTCAATGCTGCCGATTCAATGAAAAAAGTTTTCTGATCAGAGTTCTCTTTCTGAATGGGCCAACTGGTTTTTGAAAGTTTTCGGGCAATTCTCAGTCACTTTCGATTTTTTGCTTGACGGAGATGTTTATCCTTGAGAAAGGGAATTATTGTCACTTGTTTCCAGGGATTCGGAGGGAGATATCCCTCAATTACGGGTGGCTACACATCTCTCCTTCGTCTGAGTTATTGAATTTGGTTTTGTGGGTTTAGCATTGTGTATGTTCCCATATTAGTCTAGTTCCGACTAGCCAACTAAAAACGTTGAAGGTATCAGGTCCAAGCGCAGCGCCAAGCATGGACCGTCGGAAGTGCTATACATCTCCCTCCAATGCTTCCATTGATCCATCATTCACCGAACGAATCGCATCCACCAAGTTCTCAGTTGGAGATGATGGTGTTCTCCTCCTCTCTCCCTCCAACTCCCTCCCCCACCCTCAAAAAATGTATGTGTGATCAGATGTGAACCGAAAAATACTATCATATATCTGGATATCGTAGGGTGTATACCGTTACTACAGAAACGTCGCGTGCCGAACACGGCCACGCGACGTTTCTGTCCTAGCGATATACACCCGCATATCGTATATCATATGACATCGCAAACTACTACAAAAACATCTTGTGTTTTCCTTTCAAAACATCAAGAATATGCCCCCTTCGTGGGAAATTCTTGAAACATGCCCACCATATCTTGAAGGGATTCACAAAAGACGATACTGATCACAGTTACCTGCGCTAACCTGTACCACTTTCGCACATTCATTTTCACCGTTTTTGTACTATTGCGTATTGCCTCGGTGGCAACTAATTCCTACGGAAAATCCTACGCCTCTCCGAGAACTGAACCAAGTGCACGAAAGGACAAGTAATACTCTGACTATTCGACCGATCTTTTTCGGAACGTTGAACAGAATATTCTTGAGTGAACGAAATATTGGAAAAAGAACAAAATAGATTGACCAAAGAACGTTTCTTAGTTGAAGTACTGAGTAACAAACTTGTGGCAGCATTTGATTAATGGCATGAGTTGTAGGCGCATTTGTGGGGTTAGGGATCACCGATGTACGACTTCTTAACTGGTCTGGAGAGACAACTGACGTATTCTCGGAAACAATTGGTCGCCGATTTGGCCAGGGGATGCTGATAGCTAGGATCCACAGCCAAGAGGACAACAACGTGTGCATAAGGGGAAGGGTAACGAAGAAGCCTTGTGCTGCAGAAAGGATGTACGTGAAAAGCGCAAAGTTTAGCTACCCCTTTGAATATAAGTGAAAGAGGGGAGGAAATGGTCGTTTCGAGCATCCCACCCCGGGTTTATCCTTTAAATTAGATATTCGTGATGTACTCTGCGTGTTTTATGCGGGTAGATGTCCGAGAGCGCCCTCCCGATTGGTGTTTTCGATTTGTAGTTGCCGTTGACAATAGATTTACGAGCTCGTGTGGCACGCCCTGCATATGGCAAATTATAGGGTTTAACACCAAACTCAATAAATTACAACTTTGCCAAAGTGCAAAAATCTAGTAGAGGGCGCATAAAAATCGAGCAGGCCGGTCTAAACCGATCAGTAATGCGCTATGCCTGCCTTGAACACAAACATGAAAAAGGCATGAAGGAGGGGAAAACAGCTTCTTATTCACCAATTGATCAACGCTGAGGAGGATCGTTTCGCGAATTTTAGTAGATAACAAAATTTCACGAGCTGCGGCAACTGCAAGCAACAATAAGACTGTAGAGAAATTGCAACGTAAAAGGAGTAATTCTGACCGGATCAGCTCGATTCTGGAATGTGCCACACTTATTATTTCCACTAATAGAAATGTGAGTGGAGGTGGTGCAGTGACAAATGGCGCGCACCCACTTACGCGGAGCGCGGATCAGATTCCGCATCGAGTTGCGTCCAGGCCATTTAGCCTCTCATGCCCGGAGTAAATGAGTTGGTACCAGACTCGTCTGAAGCACGCATTGACTTATACATCAGCTGGCGGTGACCCCAAAATGATTGACTAATGCCAAACGCTTTGTCCTTCGATACTTTCTACATAGCTGCAATGAGATGTGAATGACGTTAGGCCTACAGAATGAATGGTGGGACCATTCGATAAGGAAGTTAGTGTTTTCATCCTTCCGAATGGGTTAAGCGGCACTACGATTACGGAGGAATGGGGACTTGACTGTGTAAGCGGTAAATGAGAGAGGATTCGAATACAAGATCATGCGTCTTATAGCGAGTGACGCTTACACCATACCTTTTATAATAATAATACACAGAGGCAAACATATCATAATGGCTGATCGGTTTAGCTGTATTTTAGGAAATGGATTTGCCAGAAATTTTGTTCTTTCCTTTTATGCGTGCAATTTCATGGATAGCAAGGATTTCAGGTGTGCGTTCATGCGTATGAAACGAAGTATTATGCCCGAAAAGTGATTGCCCGAGTCCCGTTTGAAATATTGGACGTGTCCAGATATTCATTTAATTTCCTGGGAGCGGTTGTGCTGTCCCGCTTAATCGAACTCAAGGCATATTTCTTTATGGAGGTCAATACTCTTCTCTAGGTCAGGTAGCCAAGACTTGCTGTGAATGTTGTCGCTGCACACACACACACACAAAATATAGAAATCACGCCTCCCCGACTATAAGATGTAAATCCAGATGCACTCATTTCTAATGACTCGAGGTTTCTTATTCCAACATCCGTGTCGATCACAGGTACATCTTTTTTTAAACAATTGCTTAACACTGGATGGTTGCTGTTGGTGACCTCTTTCCTTCGCTGCCATGCTTACTTACAAGTAAAACTAAATACTTCGGCAAAATTGACAAGGATTGGGGATCGAAGCCAGAATAATAATAGAATAGAGATCGAACACCTTAATTCAGAGAAATCTCATCACTGAATGAAACTAACAATAAGCAACACGTAGAGATACTCCGACCTAATGGAACAAACGAGAGCAAATCAAAGCCAAATTCCAAACCTATGACCCCAGTGGCAAAAAATAAAGTTTCCTAAGTGCATACTCGTCTGTACTCATGCATGCACTTTGGATCAAAGCCCTATCGAATTTGGAAATGAATGGCATCTTGCAGGAGACGTGGCTCTGATGGACGTTACGATTTAACCCAATGGCAGGTAGGCGATGCAAGTTACATGTGAAGTGAATGTGAATACATAGGCATTTTCATGAATCATTTCTATGAAGCTGACGGCACGAAAAAAAACCTGGTTCGTTGCTCATTCGTAGATATGGAGCAGCTGGTTTGTGGATTAAAGGAATCTTCCGCGAAAAAAAAGGTTTTTTTTTGTCACCCAGATATCAAGTCGTATTTGTCGGCAAAGATACAGCTCCCCAAATTCTTTGTTGGGTGGGCAAGTTTCCGAGTGGAAGCCCCGTTCCGTTGTCGGCCGCTGTTGGGAACAGAGAGTGGGACTGTTTACGTGACTTTCTGTTCCTACAATGCGTCTCCGGCCGAGGCCGACGACGGAGTGGGAACTTGCTCGGAGGCTCCGCCCACTCGTCCCAGACTATGTGGCGCTGTATCTTAGCCGGGTTTACATTACTTTGCATGCGGCCCACATTAGACAAACACAACATTAATATATGGTAACAGAAAAACTCATTTTTCCACGGACGATTCCTTTAAGCCTGTTTTCAATGTTATTACTATGATTATTGACATTATTACTGCTACTGTCAATTGTTTTTGGGCGAAAATGGAGTACAGTCCTCGTAGGGTACGAGGATGAAATCCTGCACATTTGAGCACTCGCACTAATCCTCGCCTTCCACTCCTCTCCGTTAAGTGAATTGGTGCCGCCGGCTCTCTTAAAGACCGGAAAGGGTCCGAAGAAAGAGGAAGGTGCAAAGGAATGAGCGTTTTGTAACCCACACTCAAGGTTAGAAGCGATAATAGGTGAAAAAACCCGGATTCAAAAGCGCGGCGCTGCGGTGTGTATTCGCATCCCATTCGTATCAACACACTGACTTTCCAAGTTGTCCGCTGTAGAGAAGGGGCAGCGGGCCAACATTAATTTTACCACCTGACTCCCAGCGCAGTGGAGTGCCGCTTCCCAATTACATTAGCATCCATGTAGGTGTATCTAGAAACAATATAAGAAAGAACAAAGGATAAAGTAAAAGGAAAAACAACTTTATAATAGAAACATCTCCTCTTAGCACCATGCCAAGGCGTCATATTGGTGAGTTTGTGCAATGGCTACCACTTAAACTCGTCCGAACTACGTCTCTTCTACCGTAGGCCGACACTACCCCCTTCTGGTGTCTTTAAGCCAATATAGGCCAAATCCCATCTATCCACCACTAAGTGGTGACTGCAGGCACTGATGGAAGAGTTTGGAAATTGTAAGTAAATGGGTTTTGAAAGGTTCAAATAAAGATAAGCTAGCCACATGGCAGTGCTGAGGAGTAGTTGCATTGAGCCAACAAACAATTTCTCGCCTTGATTCTGTAATATCATTAGACTTCAATACTTCAGCCATTTAGCTAACCTTCACTATGCATAATCAAAATAGCAAAGCTAGAAGTAAGGGCGTTGATAACACATGAGCATAAAAAAATCAAAAATCAAAAGTAAGCGGGAGGAAAGTAGGAATCGTGAAGTCAAATTAGCCGACCTATCCTATGCTTTGCTTGGTAGAACTCTTTCTGTATGTTATAAAGTGAATGCGAACTGCATGGGTGAGTGTAAGAGATAGAGAATTTCGAAGCAGAACACAGGTGAGTCGTCTCTGGAAGTGAAAAGAAGCGAGTGGAGGATATCACATTACAAATATGCTAGAGAAAATATCATAGAATGAGATTTTATTGAACTGACGCAAGTGACTTCGTCTTCCTAACACAATGACAAGAAAATAGCAACACTTTGAGGAATGCCAACACTTCGAGGAATGATGGTTGGTTGGTCTCGAAGGACAACTCAAAAAGCGGCTCGCCCCTCACATAATTTGTTCATCGGAACAATTGTTGCTGTTTGTGGGCCGACGGTGTTGTTTCCCGTCTCCCGTGTGACGTGCCACTGATCAGACCAGATTTTTGGCTCCGACGCCGCTACTCATCCTCATTATCGATATATCGCATCATCAAATTTGTACAATAGCGTATTCGTTGGCAGTAGCATCTGTTGCAATACAACGTAACTAGTTAAAGGCAATAGAGGTAGTTTCGGTCAATTGGGGAATATGAGGGGAGTGATTCAAGTTGTTGCAAAATGAATGTATTATATATGGTTAGGTCGGGATTCCGCATGGTGACATCGCACTCATGGCGCTATCAGCGCGAGGTGCCGCAGCCGGTCTTAAAGGGCTCCCGTAGTATCAGGCCATCCCGCTCAGGTGCAATGAACTGGTACTGTGGGAGTTCGCTGAGAAAATGATATTCAAATACTTTAAATAGAGTAGAATATAGTGCTATTGCGATGAGTGAGGGGGATTACCGAAAAATTGCACACCCATGCATCTCTGAGGGGTCAATATGCACACCAAGACACATATTTTTCCCTAAAAACGTGCCCAAGCAGTCAGGGTTTTCTTATCCCTTCTAGGCTTGCACTAGGAGAAACTAGCCCCTGATGGAATACCCCCCGTCACTGCAACAGATCTTAGGATATCCAGAGGTACTTCAAAAACGTAACACTCAAAATACTTCGAAATGCTTCAAATAATAAGAAACAGTAGAAATACTATGGACAAAGTATTAAAAACTCCTGTGAACTATTTATCTACCACTATCTCACAAAGCGCGAGTGAGTCAAAAAAAATTTTCGCCGGAAATTCGCCCACACGATTTTTTTGGATGCTGTTTGCGCTTATGACATCCGTTTTAGACGTTAATGCCAGTCTGGTGCAATAGTACCAGAATGGAGCAACAGCTTACTTTAACTAGAATCGTTGAAACATCCTTATAAGGTTTTGGGCGCTGGTTACGGAAATTGCATCTGTTTAAATGGACACCTCGATTGCAAGCGTTGTCGCGCCTATTACTGATGGTAGAGGTCTTGCTTTACATAGTAGAGAAGAAAAACGAACGATAAGCTTAAGAACGCAGAAAACGAGGTTTCCTGAATACAGTCCTCGTACGAGTACCGCAGCCTAGAATCGAGACTCTGCTTGGTTCCAACGTTCCAATTCCAACGATACCACCTGTTTCGTCCTGCTGACGTTGTCTTCATCATTTGAATTTCTGTCTTATCTCAACTTCACATGATGGTTCGCAAGCTTGCTTCGCCAGGTGACTGCCACGTTGGAGTTCGGTTCGACCGACGCCTGGCGTATTCACTTCTGTGCGTGCGGTTCAGTTGAGGTAGAGCAGGCCTATAGTCGCGAGGCTGCGCCGTAATGCCGCAAAAAGTGTGCGGCCCGGACGACTACCAAAGGTCTAACTGCCCCAAGGAGGGTGGTGCCTATTTCGATTACCGCGTGGTGTGCCTTTGAGGCGCTAGCGCCGTTAATACCAATGCAGCTGTGCTAATATAGTAGCCCATGGTTCCACTATTCCATAGTTCCAATATTCCTGCGATATTGCCTAACTAAGTCTTGAAAAGGAAAAGAACCATTCCTTCTCTACTAAGGCTCAAGCGAAAACATACGTTTAAGTGTGCACATTGATGACTATAGGATGGTAACAGATGAAAGACAACAGCGGGACGACGACACACCCCAGCTACGTGAGCACCGCTACAGCAGGAGTCAACACCAACACTGGCGTCTTCATAAAGAAACCGGAAGGGGTCCGAAACAAGAGGAAGATGCAAAGAAATAAGCACGAATACTCAAGGTCAGAAGCGATAATCAGTGAGAAAACCCGGACCTAAAAGCGCGACGCTGCGGTGTGTATTCGCATCCCATTCGCTTCAACACACTGACCTTCCGAGTTGTCCGCTGTAGGAGACGGGCAACGGGCCAACGTTAGTTCTGGCACTGACTCCCAGCGCAGTGGCGTGGCCATTCCCAACTACATTAGTATTCATGTAAGTACATCTAGAAACGATATAAGAAAGAACAAAGAAAAAAAGGAAAAAAACGATTTCATAATAGAAACATCTCTTGGCACCATGCCAGTACAAACTTGCCAATTTGACGCATTCAAATTGGCGAGTTTGTACAATGGCGGCCACTCAAATTCGTCCGAACTACGTCTGCTCTACCGAAGGCCAAAATTACCCCCTTCCGATGTCTTCAAGTCAAACGGCGTCCGCGTTAAAATCAACGACACATTCGTGATAAGCATTCTGATTTACACCTATACATGGCAAATTTAAACGAAATTGAAGGGAAAAGTTCTTGCACTAATGCATATTGAGTTCTTGTTGCCGCCATTTCAGTGCAATAGCACTAAACAGGCGCCAACGTAAAGAAGGGATGTTATATTCGTGAACAGAACCCCAAATATCCCCGTACGCTAAGTTTTAGCAAAAAATTCTTTTTGACCAAATCGCAGTGTCTGGGTCAATGATAGGTGAACAGTGCCGACTTTTGTGTTTAAGAAGGCAATGATAAGGTAACAAGTAAATGTAACGCAACAATAACGTAATAATAATTTTATCAGAAATAATTGAGAAGAGGGCTGCCAGATCACCGCCGCCATTCAAGATGAGATGTCGTCCTACGTAGTTTCGACCGATGATCTCAATCTACCCTCCAAATCTGCTGAACGATTCTAGGAGCGAAGTGACGGAAACTTATCACATATCATTTCCTCTGTATTGGAAAGTTTTCTTTTAGGACTGCTTTTTAAGGATGCCACGCATCCACCCTGGTGGTGCTTCCGGGGAGAACATGCATCGCTGTTCTGATGGCCATCTTGGCCCTAAAGATGTCTCTTAAGAGCTGAGCAAATCGTATGATCACATAGTTTTTCATTTTTACCGCCTCTTAAAAGAAACCAACAACGTGATTTACAAAAAGTTGCTGAATAACATAGTTTTTCCAATCGATGTGTGCAGTTCCTGGGGGATTTATTACAGAACAGTTGAACATCGTATTAATCAGTAAGTTGAAACATCTATAAATGGAAGTGCCCACTTTTTTCTCATAAATAACCTTATTGCATTGATAATGTCACAAATTCAAACGAACGTAAGGTTTGACGGTCGAACCTGGAGTAATATGATTGACTTCGCATCCATCAATTGTTGTCACCACAGAAAATCCTGCTTTGGAATCGTCTTGTTCAATTGATAGTATCAGTTCCACGTTACGATAAACATAACACACCTGAACGTAGCTGACTATGTGATCGCTTAACCTCATAATGACAGACCTGGACAGCGTTGAAGCGATGCAATCGGCGTTCTTGCGGATTTGTGGTCTTTGCGGTGTAAGGCCGCTTCCATACTTTGCGCACCGACGCCGTCACGCGCGTGCCGGCGTCGGTGCGCAAAGTATGGAAGCGGCCTAAGGAATGGATACGTATCGATCGGGAGAAAAGTGGAACCTGCGGTTCTCTTGTAAATGCGGAATCCGCGTTTTGATGGGAATCATGGAATCTGCGGAAAAAGATCAGATGCGTATCGATCGACGACGTGTGGAAATTGGGTCTTTGTGGAAGTGCGGAGTTGTGAAATCTCGTTTCTCTAGTTCTGCCAAGTACTCTGATTATTCTCTAGTTCGTTCGAATCGATATGCGCTTATATCTTTTCCTCAAACTGAGCTATTCTGCATTTCCACAGAAACGCAAACTCCGCGATTCTCCCAACCGACAGGTATCTTTATCGTTCTCCACTTATTCCACAATTCTGTAAAAATGCCAACTCCACTCATGAACGCTGCCTTGTGTAGAATAACGCTCTTTTCATTCTGATAACAAAAAGATCCAGCATGAAGCATTGCTACAGATGGTTTATTCAAAATCTACTAGTACAAACATGAAGAAAGAAATATCTGTACACGCCAAATTTACTTGGCAACGTACTGTTGACATGGGTCGTGTTTTCCCCAGAAGTCGTGTTTTGGGAGCTACCAAAACACGACTTCTGGGATGTCCCAAAGCAGAAATCCTCTCAAAGTCAAAAAACTTTCGGTTGTGCTCCTTCCCTCAACAGGTGTTGGAAACTTTGGGCTGTGCCTTCCCTCGACAGATGTTGGAACGTCGCTCAGTGGGATTTTAGCTCACTTGCCGTTCTTCTAGATTTTTACACCGAAACAAAGAAATTTTCTGCTTTTTTTATATCTGCTCAAGTCCAGAATCTGTATGAATGTTATTGCGAGAAGAATTGAAGTCATGGAGATCCTGCATACTATTCCTTCAAAAGACCGAGAGTCGTCGGGAGAAAGAGGAAAATGGGAAAGAAGACCGTTTCGAAACGACATTCGAGGTTAAAAGCGATAATCGGTAGAGAAACCCGGATTCAAAAGAGCGACGTTGTGGTCTGTATCTCTCGTGCATCTCATTGAACCGCATCAGCAGGATGAAACCTCCGTCGAGGAATCCTTGACAGGGGTTTGTATTTGGTTCGCTGGGATGAGGTGCCGTAATCGTTGAGGTAGAAAATGATCAGCAAAACTTCTTCGGGCTAAGGGTCCAAAGTTTAAAGAAAAGATGTGATAAAACTGACTGACTGGGTTCTCTACAAAACTAATACTTATTTTCATCTTCTCTCGAAAGTCTCGGAGGACATCCAGAGAGCGGCCTCACACAGATAGGACACAAGGTGAGGCAAAATTTTTTCTAAAGATAAGTGCCAAGGCGATATTTTAGAGAGGAGACCGCGTGGACACCGAGGCGCGCTGTTCCTTTGGTTTCTTGGAACTGTGGACTGTGAACAAAGTGTGTCGACACTTCATGCTTGTACACAGTTCACAATTCCAAGACGACTACGGAAGCATGTGTGACCCTTTGATTTGCTGGATTGTTGATGGAATTCTCATGCATGGCGCATCCTGCGCAGGCCAGTCAAGGCCAATTTCCCTCCCGTTGGTCTTTTGAATGCAAAGGGTCTTTCCTTGACTGGCTTTCTTCAGAATAACTTTTTTCTTTTTGAAGATATTGAATAGTTCAAGCAGTCCTTAGAAAGCGACAGCCTTGTGGCTCGCGCATCGGAACACCGCACCATAATGTTTCGTTAGAAGCTAGTTAGTCCATTTGAAGTGATTCACTTCGGAACTTTTCCAAACTTTCTTCGAGAACTTCTCGACTGGCTCCCTTTAGTATACATTCTTTGCTTTTAAAGATAATATGATATAGTCAAAGCAGTCATTAGAAAGCTGCAACCTTGCGGATTCGGCAACGGAAATTCGCTCTCACAAACTTAAGTTTTAGGGAGGTTACGTCCATTTGAGGTAAGATACTTCGAAATTTTCTCGAATTTTTCTCTACTAGATTTGCATAAAGAGAACTACGCAGTCAGTGGGGAAAACCAATAGACATTAGATTAAGCCGAGGAAGTTGTTACGAAAAAAGTTCACATCACTCTGAAAGATTGAGTTTTAGTAAAGATACAAGTATTCAAAAAGTGCTCAAATTTACCACTAGGAATTTGCCGCGCTCCATCGCGGCTGCCGCGTCGTTGTTGCAATAGCGATGCGGCAATCGCAGTAAAGCGCATCACATGGCTTCATTTCAGCTTCTGACTTATCATTTTCTTACCATTCTTTTCTTCGTCCTTTATTCTTGCCGCATAAATTGTATGACTTTTCACCCCTCCCCTCTGTCTCCAGAGAACGAGCACATGAACGATGGTCGGCGACGCTTTCGTTTCGGAATAGGGTAAGTATTGAATTTTGTTGTGTTCCTCCTTTTCTTGCTTTGTCCTCAGTTTCGCCTTAGTTCTTTTTTGACATAGACTTTTAATTTTCGTGATGTAATTTTCGTGATGAATCGCATTGACCGAGTAAAAACCACAGAAATAGCGGAAACTCAAAAAGTGTGTGTGTGGGGGGGGGGGGGGGGAGCTGTACGAGGACGGCTTCTAGGGAGGTGGTATTTTTTGAAAATTTTCCTCGACTCTACGCTTGACCCTGGGGTGTAAAACAGCAAACAGCAGCAATCAAGCTAAATAATGAATGAGAGAATAAGCGAATAAGAAGAAGGTGTTCGTGGTAAAAAATGCATCGAACTCACACTCGACGTCTTAGCAAGGTGTTGTGTGTGCAATGTCTGCAACCTAACGAACTGTAAGCGTTACGCTAGCCCTTACCGTACTCCAAAATTGCCACCTCCTGGTGTCTTTGAAGCGCAAGTAAGTGTTGCCGTTATCTTTAGTTATCCCTTAGAGCAATACATCGCCCTCATATTCGTCAGTAGTCTGTAGCGCAAATTTCACATCGCGTTTCACTTACCACACATTTCTTCGCACTTTGTCAAGGTCCAAATCACAGTTGCCAGACAGTGCACGTCGCTTTTCTGCAAATGGCTCACACCGCAAATCCACTGAACGATGGTACTACCCCTCCTAACGAGTATCCGCTCCCGTCTTGCTTTCCACGTTATGATGTACATATGACGTGCACGTATCTCAGTCCATACAGCATTAGATAGGGCGGGTCTGACTAGGGAAGGTATTTTACTTCCCATGGAACATTGAAGTGAGACGCAGGGGGATCGATAGAGCTTCGAACGCTGATTATAACCGTGAAAACCAAAATTGCTAAATGGCATTCTGAAGCGAGTTACGAGGGGACAAAGTTTGCCTGTGACTTGCCTGTGACATCTCAATGGCGAGGCGCTTCGTCATCAGGATGACTAGCGCAGAACCATCAGTTGCCTCTGTGGCTTAGTGGTAGAGACCCGGTTCTGCAAGCGCGAGGTCGTGGGTTTGCTTCCCGCTGGTGCGGCTTTCTTTGCATTTTGTGTTTCATTGTCAGTAAGTGCTTTTCTCTCACTTCTAGACGTTTCCTTGTATGATATTCGTGCGTAGGGGGTCGAATTACCCCTCTGTGCAAATTTCCAGTCGGATCCAGTTTTTGGCCCAACTTCGGAAAATCAGGGGCGGCCAGCGGTTAAGTAGGAGCTTTTGAATTTCGTTCCACAAAAAATCCTGCAAACTGAACAACATAACCTAAGCATACCTATCACACTTGCCTATCACACTAAACGCACGTAATAAGCGCTAAATAAGAGCATTTGCTGGGCAAGGGTCAACGATTTCTCCCTCCTTTGTTCAATGTGCTGCCACCCAATAGCCCATCAATTTTTCCGAGATTTGGTCAAATTCTCGAATTGGCTGAAAACTTGTCCATAGGGTAATTTGATCCCTTGAACACGAAAATCACACTGGTTTGGCGTGAAAACGTATGGCTCGCGCGCTATGGGCTCCCAAACATACCATGAAATGGTATTACATTTTTTTCAGAAAAAACCTTCATAACTTCATTGAGGTAATTGTTTGACAGATTCTAAATAAGATTTGAGATCAGCATTTAGGAGCGCGTACAGTGGTATGTGTCTCATTGCGAATGGCCATTTCGACAAACCGTCTGATGGCAAAGTGCCTCGCCAATGAGGTGTCACAAGCAAACTTGACCCCTCGTAACACACTTCAGGATGCCATTTAGCAATTTTGGTTTTCTATAATCAGCGTTCGAAGCTCTATCGATCTGTCCGGGTCTCGTTTCAAAGTTCCATGGGAAGTAAAATACCTTCCCTAGTGAGTGGCGAGAGTGAGAGTGTGTGACGGGGTTGGAGAGTTTGACACACTCTTACCCAAGTCCGTAGGCCACGCCCTATCAAGCGCTCCGAAATGGACTGTAATCATGATAGTGGGAAACGGGAATATACTGTTTCGCAAGCCGTCATGCCGGAACGACTTAAACTTGTTGAAGCGACGCGATACTGAGTTACATTCGGAAGCTCAGTTGATCCACCTTCTTCAAAAACACCAAAGAAGAATGAAGGGATTACACTTGCACTGGCGAGGCACTCTTGAGTTTGGCATGTCAGCAAGTAATTGAATCGGCGTCGATACTAAAAACGAGTCTGAAAACTCCTCTGCTATTTTTGAAACACTCGTGAGCATGAGTATCTCCGTATCCATGCTCGCTCTCAGCGACATTATTCCATTATCGAAGGCGGTTATTCAGGCGGGAAGATCTGCCAGTTACTCCAAATTCTCAGTACAGATGAATGAGGGTCAAGTATTGGAATGCGAGATGTCAAGAAGGTTGTATTCGCACTTACAGATGCAAAAAAGTCGAAGACAGCTATAAGGTAGGGGCTCGCAAGTGAGAAGGGCCGGAAAGTGCAACTTGACGTACTATATGTTTTCGACCAGCTCCATAACACTGCAAAAAACGAGGATCGTATTACTGTGCTGGTACGTGAGGCATGAATTTCCGGTCAGCACGCAGACAAACACAAACACCAACAGACGCTTACCCGCTTATACAGTAGCGCTCAAAAGTCTTCGGCCAAAACTTTTTGTCATAATTTGTCATAACTTTTCTTCTACTTGACCAAATTTGACAAAATTTTAATACCGTGCTGCCTGAACCTAGTGCCAACATTTTTTTCTACTTGGGTGCCCCTTGACTTTTTTCATGGTTTTTTACAAGAATTTACTACAAGACCACCGAAAAAAAAGTAAAAGACTTGGTCAAGAAAAACGGCTTTCTTTACAAAAACAAAAAGAGCAATCCTCAGAGAACATTAATATATTGTAGAAAGATCACGACTTTTGATGACAGCGGCACAGCGGGACGGCATAGCGATGGCACTCCAAAAACAAAAAATTGCATTTAACCACGTAACCTACCCCGTTGAGCGCCAAAATAGTAAATTCAGTATGCAGTGTCTCCAAGTACAACATACTAAAATTTCTCTTAGATCGGTGCAGTTGCAAAAAAAGTTACAAGTAAAAAACCCAAGTGAAAGACCATTTCGCCGAAGACTTTTGAGCGCTACTGTATGTAGTAGGATTTTTTGATGCATCGGAATTGAGAAGCTTCCTACAAGCCCAACACTTTTTCGGGTGAACGGGGCGCATTTGTAAAAATTTGAGAAGGATTTTGGAAAGAATGCAGAAGGGGTTCTCCCAAACCCGCGTGTCAGTAGAGGGAAAAAATGAAAGGATTAAATCAAGGAAGACTTATGGTATGAGAAGAACCCCTTGTAGGATAGGGACATTCTGTCAAGATCTGCCTAGGGAACGTTCATCCAGAGACGATCCCTTTTCTCGATACTATGTTGAACCCTGTCTGGTGTAACGCTATCGTCGCCACGACGACGGCGGTTCAGAATGTAATGTTGTCGAAGGAACTCGTACAATTAGATCGAGCAGTTAGATTCTGGCCTTTTTGATTTTTACTCAATTATAGAATATCGTAGGGTGATTTTGGCAGCTTGTGGAATAATTTTGGAAGCTGCGGTGCCCAGTAGTGCAACAGTCGCGAAAGAACGTAGTAAAACGGTCACACACCCGACAGATAGAAATCAGAAAATCCTTCTTCACACAATTCCTCTTCGCCCTCTGCATCACTAGCCGCTGACATGCAGATGCAAACGTCGAGGGACTGACCCAGCCACTTGCACGCGTCGCCCAGCCCCTCGCATTAACTCGCAAATCGAAAATGCTCTACTCAAAACGCAGGCCGCGATAAAGATACCAAGTTTTTTCGCCGCCACATATGATTTCGCTAAAGCTCGAATTCCCTTCAGAGAGAACATCTTCCACTATTTTCGTTCATCTTCACCCCTTTCAATGCTTTAGAAAGCAGTAGTAGTGGTAAACTGAGCCGATTGTGGATAGCGAAAGTAGGGGTGCTCGTTATCATCTAGAACGTGCTTTCACGCCTTATCTCTCTTAGGGATGACGTAGATTGTGAACTGAACGGTCGCTGTGAGCACCCAGAGCGCTGAAACGTATCCAGGCCAGCTGGCGATGGAACCTGGGAGGCGCAGTTCAACGCCAGTTTCGTTACAGCTCATCTTTGGAAGTCGCTCACAATCTCAGGAAAAACTGCTAGAACATGATGTCCTCACGTTTTGATTGTCATCATTGCTCCTGGCGGCGTCATAAGAAATGGGTGTAGGCATCCCAACTACTCCCTAGCATACAACTTCAAGCAGTTATAGACACCGGGTGGAGGGCAATTTTGGTTTACGGTATGGGAGGACGGTGGCTTATAGTTGCCGCAATGCACACACGGCACCTTGCCAAGACGTCATTCATTAGGTTTTAATTGTAATCACACTTTTTTCTTACGTTTTCGCTTATTCTTCATTTGATTGTTTTACTTGTTTGTTCTTGTGTGTTGTTTCACTTATTTCACATCATTACGAATGAATGAAATACACTCTACGAGACAACAAATGACATTTTACAGAGGACAACTCGGAAAGTCAGTGTGCTGATGCGAAGGTGATGCGAATACACACTGCAGCGTCGTGCTTTTGAATCCGGGTTTTTCCAACGGTTAACGCTTCTAACTTCAAATGTTCATCACAAAATGATCGTTTCTTTGCATTTTCGTCTTTCTTCGGACCCCCTCCGGTTCCTTAAAAGGCACACCACGCGATAATGAGTTTAGTGTCTTACTCTCTTGGGGCAAGTAGGTCTTTGGATAAGTGCTAACGCTGCACCTTTGCTGCGGCTACACGGTGCACCCCCACGGTGTTGTGCCTGCTTGAACACAACCGAGCCACGCCCACACAACCAAATCACACCTAGCCTTAGACGACCAGATTTTCAAGGTGGCTGTCACGTGGAGAAGGAAACATGGGATGAGAGAAGAAAATTTGTTAAAACAGCCATTTCGCTGATGAAAACAGCTCCCACATTGAAAACTGTTCATCTAAGGTCAAGTGTGATTTGGTTGGGTGGGCGTGATTCGGTTGTGCTCAAGCAGGCACAGCACCGTGAGGGTGCGCCGTGAAGTTGCAACAAAGATGCAGTCTGAGCAGTACTACTTGCCCCAAGAAGATCACGTGGTGTGCCTTCAAGTTGTGATAACAGAATGCTTCAAGTTATTGGTTGGAAGAGGGAAAATCCGTGCTCATGTGATAACAACCTGCAAAACGATGAGAAACGAAGAAATGTCAGTGAAGAGACACCAACTCAGCAAAGTCCGTGAGTTTATGATAATGACACCACATAAAAATGCATGGCTTACCCCGATCGGTACCGTGTTTTTGAAGTCGTCGGGCTCAAAGAATCGAGGTAGTCCAAGCGTGTTCTCGTAGTTTCGCAAATTCGATGGCAAGTCTTTCTTAATCATCGAATAAAATACTACCTTGAAAAGAGTATGCTTTTTTGTAACATTACGAAGAGTGCAAGTGAGTAATATTATTTATGCGCATCATATATAATTTGAATATTATTCTGTTATTCTGTCCCGAAGCCTTACGCCACTCCAAATAGGCGTAAACAGTAAGGGGCTTCAAAGTTTTAGCTTCAGTAAAAATCTAGAGTCTCACATTTTTCACACATTACTGATGGCTGTGGAAGGTTTTAATGTAAGGGACGACAGCACGACAACGAGTGCCTCCTCCCCTACATTAGCACCAAGGTTTCTGAAGTGCTCCATACGCTAACGTTCCACAACCTATCATTCCCACTGTAGATGACCTCATTCTCATGCTATCATCATACTTGCTAAAATCCTCAAGAGGTGACAGAACTCACGAAGTTTGCTACTATTTCCACTTCCTTTTCTTCTCTCTCGATATCCTCGAGCTTCACCATCTTCTTCTGAAGCAGATCTTCAATGGGAGCATTCAACAGCCAACTGCAAATAGGGTAATTGTGAAACAACGCGTGGTAGTTGGACCTGACTTGATATTAAAGACTTAGATTAGATCACATTGCACAAGAATTCAGGGAACGAAATAACTCAAGCAAGCCTCCTCTGGAATGATCAACACTGACGCGCAAGAGCGCGCATATTGAAGCAGTGCAAAGAGGTCTTTGATTCGTGTACAATTTGCTCTTCTTCCCCGGATTTGTTTCATATTCTTAGACGATATCGTTCAAGGTTTCTGCGATGCGCCCCATTTGTAGCATGTGACCCAGTCGGACTCCATTTCATTTCGTTAGATAGCTGGTTCAGTTCGCAGTCTGTGGCGTCAGACTTCAAATGGATGAGCACGCGACTAACCAAAACTCTCTTCCATAAGGCTTGGGTGAGCCGAGAGGGCTGGACTTAATATGCGAGCACACAACCTATCTCATATCCATTTCACTTCAGAGAATGAAAATAGCAAAGTATGACCGAAAAAGCAGATGCATAAGAATATTTTGCAGTAAGTATGAAAGTAGAAAAGAAAGAAATAAGGAAGAAGGAGGAAAGTCGTCAATTTGCATTACCATCCTCTGACGCGACTGGGTCATAAGTTGTGTACAAATCGCGTCGCATAAGATGTGGCTGACGCCGTCGCACTATGAAAGCATGCTGATTGCTCAAAGCCCTGGCGAAGAATGTTCAGTCATTTTGTGATCGTTTGCATGACTAAAGTTCAATTCTTAACTGTGGCTTTTTATTTCATTTTTGAGATGCAAACTCAGAATTTCATGCGGATTTTTGATGGACCGTTATACTCTTTCATGTGCATTCCTTGACCGCCACTAACTTAGTTGGTCCTACGCGAACCAATGCGTTTTCAGCTTGTAAGGATGGCAAAATTTAATGCTCCCTGGAGACACGCGGAGGGCATTAGTAGTCCAACATAGTCCAGGAGAATGCAAAGTATTCAAAGAGACTCACCCTAAATATGCGGATATTTCACCACCACGAAAAGTGCTCATACATGGAATCGAGGATTTGGGATCTTGGTATGTTCGTAGGTGCTGCAAACGCATATTCTTATTTCAGAATGGATCCTCATAAAGCGCCAGTGACAATCAACGCACACACCAGCTTTCTGCGTTTCTTCTGACGATCATTCATAGGCAAGAAGTGACTGAGGGAGACGTAAGCCATGACACCTGATGGAAGCTGGCGAGGTATACTACGATCCAGGCAACGACGGGAAAGATGAAAAGATAGCTGGCGAATGTGGGTCGTCGCTGTTGATCCAAGCGTTTGATAGTGGAAAATAAATCCCTGTAGCTGTTAAAGTCCTCAATCCTCACACGCCAAAGAACTAACACTTAATACCAACATCTATATCACTATTCTAATCGCTCTTCTGTATAAATAGTGATGTGATTGCTTTTTACCCGTGGCTTTTGCCTTTTAGCTGATCGCACAGTGATTGCTAATGAACACCTTTTACCATATCCAGCACCCTTCAGTAGCATCTAGGGTATACCTTGTCATTATCAGAGTGCGGGTCGAGGGATCGGCCTGCAGCTCGCAAGATCGCATCTTTATCGCGACATGACGATTTGTTATTAAGACTCTAACGCCGCTCAAACCGCGATTGAACACAAACCACACCCAGAGAGGGTTAGAAGCACCGGTGGCAACCACGACGTCTGCATTTCTACGATCCTCTCTCTGGTTCTTCAAGCATTCATGTCGTATTCAGGGTTGGAACATGGGGAAAAGTATTTTCAAATTTCCTTCGAGGATCATTCAATGACTAACACATTTTGAGAATTTTTTTTACCGACGAGGCGATTTCTAAAATAGGCGATCGATTGATAGTCATACTCTATACATTTTATTTGGTAGCAATGCTGTTCATCGACTGACGACCTTTTACAGAGAGACATTCTGGGTATAGGAACAGGCAGCATCGGAAGCTTCGACCGGGAAAGGATCGTATTTCCCAAAATTTTCCTCAAAAGTGGGCTCGTTACCGCGCGCTAAACCTCTTCACAGACTCATACAAAAGCCCATCAAAGATGTCTGAAGTGGCTTAGACTCAAGTGTTCGGAGCGGCTTCTATTACCATTTTCTTACCTTTCACCCACTCAGAGACTCTACTCCCATTTGTGTGCGCGATAACTTCCCCATAATTGTATTACCACATTCAATATTTATTTATTTATTTATTTTTTGCATGTGCAACAAGCACATCAAGCAACAAAATAGCATCAAACGAACAACACAACACAAAGGACAAAAACGTCTCCGATGCTAAAGTAAGAACAATGCTAAAACAAAGTAGCTCAACAGGCTAGACTTTTACCTGGGAAGGAGCCTGAACATTTTCTGCTCGCTGAACAGTAAGGAGCCTTGCATTGGAAGAAATGAGCCAGAGAGCTATTGGCGAACTTCTACATCATTATTCTTGACGAAAACTTGCTCAAACGCATCTGCAAAAAGATCCGCTTCATTTGTTGTTGCAGGAACCGCTACAATTGAATTTCACAAAGCTGGTATCCTTTCTTTTAAGATTTGTTTAGATTTGGTATACTTTAAGAGAGCAAGGTTATTCCCCTTCTCTACGATATTCTTGTCGACATGGCAGTGGAATGTATACATCTTTTTCTCAATTCTTCCAGCAACAGTTTTAGGCTTTTTTGACAACACTGCCTTCATGTATGCTTTGACTTCCTTGCCAAAAATTAAATGAAGAAATGGCGGAATACGTGCAGCACTCCTTTTGACCTTTCGCAAGGGAACATACCTCTCAGTACACTTTTGCTGCACAAACAATAGTGATTCATACTTCTCCTTAACATTAAGGTCGGTTAAGGTCCATACCATTCAACATAGGCTAGATGGGAACAAATCAAGTTGAATTACTTTCTTATAGTCTCCCTCATTCAAGCGTTGACGACCGTGCATTTTTTCACGTGTCTGCCACGTGGGACATCGCGCGCTCGCCCACGCAGATAATTGCGTCCCAGCATTGGGACGCATTGTCCCAAAAAGCAGTTTTTAATACCTCCCTTGCAAACTCGCTGAATTTCGCGCTTACCATGAGTGCTAATCCAATATAATGAATGCTGTGAATTCTAGATATCCCTCGAAGGCTTGTATAAGAGAATACTGCATGGTGGTGATAGGAAGTGCTTAGTGATAGGCACAGTGTTTTATTACATATCTATTATGACTTGATAATATTACCTATTAAGTAAATTTATTTGTTATGTATGTTTCTAGGAGTTTTGTATATTCTAGGTCAGACTTATCGTCCCGAAATAACTTTTTTCCTAAGAAGATCGCTTATAAGGGTTGAGGAAAAAGTTCCCGCAGTTTTTGTTCTTTGTTTTCCACATTGTTCACTTCAAATGAAACGGTTTTGTAGAGCTGGAAAAGCTCTCTCGAAAACTTATGCACATATATTTCTTGATCTCGATTGCAGACGAGGAAGATGAAGTGTCGGAAGTGCCAATTTTGCCTTCAGGTTACTTTTTTGCAATCCTCATAAATACTACGCAATCAAAGTAATCGGAAAACAGGTAGTAGTTTTTTATAGAGCAAAAAAGCTCTCTCGAAAACATATATAAGCCCCACATATACCCAAAGCATGAAAAAACTTATTGAAAGGTGTAAGCGGACCATGTTCACCCTAGATACCCTTGTGAATATTAATCAAAACTGACTAATTGTGGATTGCGAATCAGTTGATAAAAAGAAGTTTCTGTGCTGCATCCCACCACTGGTACGCATTGTCCCACGCGGCAGAAAATGTGCGTCCCAGCAATGGGACGCAGTGTCGCCAACGTGTTAATTCCCTTCTTACTGTATGGGGCATCTTAATGCAGAATTCGATGCTGGCATGGTCGCTGGACCCTATTGGAGTATCCACCTCGATCTCATTGACAAATGATCGTTCGTTACACAATAGTACGTGCAAGATGCTGTAACCACCTGTACCCGAGTACACCGATTACTTAAATCCATTATTCATCACCAGGTCGAGAAATTTCTGAGAAAGTTTAAGCCCTGTCTTCAGACGCTGACCAATCTAAGTGCGCGAAGTTGAGGTCTCCAAGTAGTAGGTAAACATGTGTACCAGCACACAAATCACATGTGCATTTGATCAACAATTCACGCTTATTACTAGGACACCTGGGACCTTTATAACACATATACAACCTTATTATTCAGGCTTCAACGTTCATTTACTGAGTTTTGGTTATAAAGAGTTGAAGGTTCGGTTTTCTACAATCTCGGTTGATGACATTTCGGGCATAGGTCCTCCCTCATAACAGCTGAAACCACTACCAGCAATATCATAACATGAGCACAAGAAAGCTTAAAGGAATCATCCACGGAAAATGAGTTTTTGTGTTATCCATATATTTATGTTGTATTTGCCTAATGTTGGCCTAATGCAAAATTCCACGCGAAAAAATTTGAATCTGGCTGAGATACAGCACCACAAAGTGCGGTCCCAGTGGGCGGGGCCTCCGTGTAAAAGCCTCGTCTCGTCTTCCGCCGCCGTTGGGAACGGAGAGTGGGACTGTTTACGTAAGCTTCTGTTCCTACAATGCGTCTCAGACCACGGCGGACGCGGTACGAGGCTTTTATACGGAGGCCCCGCCCACTGGGACCGCACTTTGTGGTGCTGTATCTCAGCCAGATTCACATTTTTTCGCGTGAAATTTTGCATGAGGCCAACATTAGGCAAATACAACATAAATAAAATATATGGGTAACACAAAAACTCATTTTCCGTGAACGATTCCTTTAACAATGATAACTACCAACCCAGTCCTACAGCACGATATTATGCCGCCACTGTTTGGAGGGAAGGGGAGGGAACAAGTCTATTGAAATGGCTCAGGGAACAATCGGTATTGCGATATCTGAAGATCCTACAAGCTCAATATACTTTAGGTAGGAAGACTTCTATGATAATGCTGATTTATATATGTTTCACCAACGCGCCTTCATCTACTTATCCATTTGAATTTTCCTCAAATGTAAATCGTAATGTGTAGCGTCCATGTTCATTCAATATTTGATGATGCGGTTCCATTATTTTCGCCAGGATAGTGTGTGGAACGTGGTGAGGCAGCTACAAAGTTGGACGCCGCTATCGCAGAGCATCGATGGCATAGAAGTAATTTCATCACCAACATTTGTCACCAACACGCCTTCATCTAGACTTCTGCATTGAATTTCTCCTCAAATGTAAATTGCAAGGTGTAGTTTTCATGTTCATTGAACATATGATGACGCGGTCTCAGTTTCTGCCAAGATGGTCTGCAGAATGCGGTAGGCAGCTACAAAGTTGCCTATTGGACACCACTATTGCAGAGCATCGATGGCACAGAAGAAATTTCATCAGTCGTTCACTAGAAAGTATTACTGAGACCAAGAATGAATGGGGAATGCTGGCAAGCTATGATAGGCTATCACAGAGCTTCATCTGAGCGGCTAAGGTTAGCAGCCCAGCAGTGGCTAGGACAAAAAAGTTCATTCGGTCAAAGGCAGTGTTAGGGGTAATTCTGTTGCATTATTCATTCCAATCAGTGATACTGACAGGTGGACGTGTTCACCACGAAAGTTCCACATCAGGCACCACGTCATTTCGATCGATATGACACTAATACGATACGATAACTTTCATTCTGCTGTCATACTCATTGCTCTACACCAAGGCGTCAGGTTTCATCCGTTGGGCCAATCCTACAGCTCGCTTTACTACCGGAATTTCGCCACAGATAGCCTTCTCGGACCTATAGTTTGCATGTAAGTGACTTCTAAGGATTTCTTAATAACCACATTACCCCTAATCTGTCTTTGACGCAGTCAACCATACCGCCAATCCCGATTCGCAGTTCTCTTCCATCACGTCGATGCATCATCATCGATGGCGAATCTGTGGATAGTGTCGTTGAAACAATGTTGAACCTCGGACCCGACTTCTGCCCAAACCAAAGTTCTTCGAGGAGTTGAAGGATGACATGATCGTAGCGGTGTATAAGTATTGGCACAGCCACAGCTGGAAGTATGGAGCCTCAATTCCCAATATCTGAAGAATATTCCACGAAGACATATCCGCATCCCGTAACGTGACCCTTACTTCAAAACCGCACTCAAACTGAACCTCCCGCGCTCTCAAGAATCAGCGAAACCCGCAAGCTCCCGACAACATGACAACAGCAGGAATGAGTAGATGCCAGGAAAGCAATTGATTTGTGGAGGTCTCCACGGTTTTCCGTTGGAGACATATCAACTGGAACGAAACCAATAGGAGCATCTTGTGATGGCCCGATAGACGGAATCAGTTGGTTCCTCCAACGGAGCCTCTGCATACTGATATGTTCCCCACCATCCGAAGAATGTTAAGCAATTCTTGAAGCAACCGAAACGGTGTGTTTCAAAGACAAACCTCGTCTGAAATGTTACAGCTTTGTTTGGCACTGTATACGTGTTGATACCCGATGTGCTGCACAGGCTTGTGTACATATATCTTCTACGTCTGCACTATCAACCTCCAGTTATTCGGTCTATGTGTCAAAGAGATTGAAAAGCTCCTGTGGAAGGTAGTGGACGTGAACATATTCCGATTTCGAAACCGTTACTACAAACAGACCGGAGGTTTGGCTATGGCAAGCAAACTGGCACCATTACTTGCCATAATTTTTATGGATAGCATTGAACGATCAGCTTTAACTCCATTGTTCACAGAAACCTAACGGATCCGTTCGAAAGAACGATAAAGAAGCAATGAAAATCAAGCAATACAAACCATCGATCAACAGTCGGGCGGAAATGAAGATAGCGATGAGGCTGAGAGCATTGTAAACAATGTGATGTGTGAGGAATGGTGACATAAATGGCAAAGTGAAGATCTGTTACTATCCTTACCTGTATACAGGATAGCTACCCTCTCTGTCATTTCAAATCGAAATCTGCGAGAATTGCCACGTCTTTCCTTTAAGCAGTAGTGGCATAAAATCGCGCTGTAACTAGGTCGGTAGTTTTCATTGTTAAGCACTCATGTTATGATGTTGAGTTTCAACTGTTCCAAGAAGGACTTATGCCGCTTATGCCCGAAACGTCAAAACGAGAGCGGATGCTTGTCGATGCACATTTCACACCAGAATCAAATTGATTAGACTGAGCTCTAGTTACATCAACACTGAGAAATTAATGTTCTGTCAAAAATCTACTTTCAACTGAGTACCCGTTTTTTAGTCGAGAACTTTCAGCTTTTGAACGCACTTGCTCAGGCTTAGTTATAGATGATCTAATAAAAACGCCTATTTTCTGGAAGTATCTAGTTGAGGGGACATCCTCATCGACAATGAAGTAAAAAAGAAGCTGTAAATTTATTTAAAGAGTTTGGACTTATTAGACGTAAAACGCCCCATTCTATATACTGCAACCGGATGACATAAAACAGACAAGAACAGGACCTGCCTCATGCAAGAAGTACCATACAAAACGTGATCAGAAGCAACAGGTGGAGAATACTTATTAACACCTACTGAGCGTCCGCGTCCCTTCACATAGTTCACTACAGACGTAAAATTCGATGAAGAAACAAAATTAGATGAAAGTAATCGATAAGAATCCTGCGATGGCACTAATTGTTTCAAGCACTGATCTAGTTCCTTAAATTACTAACTTTCTTTACCAACTCACAGGTCCTCTTCGTAATGCTATCGTTTTCCTCTGTTAGCTCCGTGTTCTTCGTTAGCATTGACATCGTTTGTTCCTTCATCTCCATCAAGCCCCACACGGCTGCCTTTAGATGAGGCAAGATCGACGCCACTCCGTTGACAAGTTCGATTGCTCTACCAAGATTTATATCGGTCGCTGTTTGACAAATCAATCCTGTGCTTTTTTTCTCGACGTCCCTGAACGGGAGGTGAAGCGGGTTGTCCATGCGCAGCGAACAACAATTAAATAGCAAAACACCCGATACAGTGGCTTCAGCAGAAAAAGTTATCCACAGCCACAGGGGATCACGTCTGATCAAGAAAATGACCAAATCAATCTATAGCGACAGCCGATGCCAAGTCACCAAGTTCAACAAAAAGTAAGCATAAGCTTCAGAGAGTAAAGCGTGGCTCCGAAATATCTCCAGATTATAACAACAGCAACAAGCAGCAAATTAGAGTGGAAATAATAATCCAGTGAACAGCCGATCAAGTAGTGTTCCTTAATCAACCGGAGAGCCGAATGGAGTCGACCGCTCACACCGAGCGCACGGTGTGATATGAAGTTAAACGATATGTTGCACTCTGTGAAGCGCTGAAGACTCCGGAAGTGCAAAACACACGAAGAAAACTCCCACAATCCCTGAAAGTAGGGTTATTGCGACGAGTCTGCAGCTTAGTTACGAGAAAGAATATGGACATGTTTTCACTTGATGATACCATTCGAAGAGGTTGTTGATGCTATGGAGTGTTAATTTCTCCTATCCTATGTTATCGCAATCGAAATCATGTTCCTTATACACTATATGCCCTTGTTGCTCAGAGTTTAGATCGTGACATTGGTGTGGGCCCTCACAAACGGTGGCCGCCACCTCAATTACGGGTCGTTTGCACATTTAGCACTCCCCTCGCGCCGCGAAGATGGCACATTTCTTCCCTTTGTAGAAGAACCTATCTGATTACGCATGGAACCAAGAAACTGAGATCTCGTGGCTGTGCCCGCAAGTGCCCTCTAAATAGTTTCTACCGTAGAACCATAAATAGTGAATTCTAAGAACTCTATTGACGTGATATCTATCATATGACGAACTCTCGCTCTCCGCTGTCAGATCCCTTCTACAGAAAAGTTTGCTCTGATTCAGATTTTCATGTAAAAAAATCTAGCAAGCCTAGAGAGGCTTCTCACAATAGCTAAGACTAAACAAAGGGGTATGTTCACCTATTCCAATAGGAGAGAACAACGCTTCCAGTTCTTCACGATTTTACTGGCCTCATATTGGTCACATAAACAGAAGGCTGAGGCTTTAGGGGCATACTTCGCTAGTGCTTAGGCTGCGTTCATACCAAATTGAATAAGAGTTTTGGTGCATCGGCGCATCCGCAGTTTGGGATTTCTGGTGTGCCACGTCACTCTAGCAAGTGCAGTCGTTGAAGACGCGCGTGCCAACATGCTGTTGATTTCTTTTTCTCCTTTTTCCATTACTTGATTTTCCATATCTTATCGAAAATCGATATGTCTTATGGCAAATGTCCAAAATCGCGGATGCGCCAATACTCTCATTTTCCAAGCAACACGTATCTTATCCTCCACGCGAATGCGCCAATTCTTTCAAATCGCGGATGCGCCGATGCGCCGATGCGCCAATCCGCCAATTCTCTCAAATCGCGGATGCGCCAATCCGCCAATTCTCTCGAATCGCGGATGCACCAATACTCTCACTTTTTTCGGTCGATATGTATCTTATCCTTGACGCGAATGCGCCAATTCTCTCAAATCGCGGATCCGCAAATCTCATTTTCTCGATCAATTCGTATATTCATCTTTACGCCGAGACGTCAAAACTTTCATTCAGTTTGGTATGAGCGCAGCCTCACTACTACAGGCCACTTCCAGTCCTATGCTGCAACTCACTCATCTTTCCAATGCTTTCATCCGTCCCATGATGTTTTGAAAATCGTAAGAGCTCTCAAACCATCCACATCACAGCAGAGGATGGAATCTCTTGAATTCTCATTAAAGTGCGCACTTTCGCCTATCAGCCCTTATCTCATATCTTCGATATTTCGTTACTCCTTGGCGAGGTTCCTGCTTTGTGGAAAGGAGCCTTCGTTTCTGCGTACCTAAAGCACAAAGCAGGGTCAAACAAGGCGTCAAAGGAAATTTTTGAAAAATACGACCCCTCTCCCCAAAGGGGGCCTCCATACGATCCCTCCGTCCTTCACGTTCCGCTATTTTTGTGGTTTCTACCCAGCCGAAGCCAGCCAATGCATCAAGGAAATTAAGAGCCTATAGTAAAAAAAACGCTGAGGCCAAACTCTTCACAAAATAAGAGAAAGGGGAGCCTGACAAAACTCAGTACTTATATTCCGAAACAAAGACTTCTTAAAGATACAAGAGCCTAACAAAATTCAAGACATAATTCCGAAACGAAAGCATTGCCGACCATGGATAATTTGCCCGTCCTCTGATGACAAAGGAGGTTTAATAATCGTGCAACCTATGGGCAGAGATAAAGGATGGAAAAGCAAGAATATAAAAGTTAGAAATCAAATAGGAGCCATGTCATGCGTTCCACTCCGATAGCCGCGTCGCTATTGCGGTCATGCAGGTTATGCGGCATGGATAAAGAAAAAACAGGGATAGATTTGCTGTAGCGGTGGAGCTATTGCGGTAGCCACGGGTCGACCATGAAGGGGAGCGGTATCTTTCCACTAGTGAATTTCAGCACTTTTGGATACCTTTAGCTTTACTAGAACTCAATCTTCCGAAGCACTGTGAACTGTTTTCTTAATATCTTATTTAGACCAATCTATTTGTCGCCTGGTTTTTCTAATGGTTGCGTTTTTCTCGATATGGGTATCCGGTCAAGGAAATTTTGAAAAATTCTGAAGTGTTTCACTTTAAATGGTTATGACTTTCTTCAAACTCAACCATATGAGCGCAGTCTTGTTGTACGGGGTCTTCTAGGACGCTGCTCTCAAATGACTACCTGAGCGATACCATCTTCTCAAAATGAAAGAAGCTACTCTGAAGGAAGCCAGTCGATTAGCAGTCGAGGGAAATGTCGAAAAATTTTGAATTGTTCCACTGCAAGTTGCCACAACTTCCTTCAAACTTAACTGTATAAATGCGGTCTTGTTGCTCGGAGTCTCTGAAGTTGCCGCTTTTTAACTTCTACTCGAACTATACAGTATCTTTGAAAAGAAAGAATTTATTTCGAGAGAAGTCAGTCGAAGGACTTCTTTTGTCGAAGTTGTGAGATCTTCCCACGAATCTTGGAAAATGATCCAGTGTGTCTGGTAGGCCTCCAGTACACATCTTTTGCTTTCAGAAGACAAAAGAGAGGGTGGTTGGCCTCGGTTGAAATTGTTGCGGGATGCGCCATGCACGGGAATTTCCTTCCTAATCTCTGTGAATACAAACGCTTTTCGGTCCGCAAAGTGGCTCGCTACCACCAGATCAAGTACTTGCAATCGTAGCAAGATAGGAAGGAAGTCCATATCAGAAAATATTCCGTTTTCATCCCATAGTTTCTGTACTGGGAAGAGACGCTCATAGGAGCTCTCCAGTGAGGACGCCGCTGAAAAGGCGCGCAACTCAGATCAATTAAGGAGCACGGTAGAGGGGCGCCAAGGAGCGGGAGGCGCAAGGAGTGTGCGAGTTCGTGATCTCTTGTCGACTATCGGGTCATAGCTGGCATATAAAAGGGCATGAGAAGTCAGTCAGTCAGTCTTAGTTTTTGCTCGTCACCTCCCACTGATTGGCAGTAGGATTTCTCCGACTTAACGTCGGTTCCATTCTTCTGTTCCTGTTACCATTAGTAGCCGCGACTTAGTGTCGCCCTCCGACTTAGTGTCGGTCCCCATTCATCTGTTTTATTCCGTGAAGCGTGGCCGCGACTTAGTGTCGCAACGCTTTAGGCTCGGTGGCCACGACAGTCAAGTAGGGTTAAGACTCCGTGCCTAGTTTTTAGTGTCAAAGGCTTAGTGAGGGCCGGACGCTAGGGTTGACATTTTCTACGCTTGTGCCTTCCCGCTCCAAATCGCCATTCGGTACCGCGTATCCTCGTGCGGCTAGAAATCGTTTAAGGAAGACCATTGCTCTCGACGTTGTTGTCGTATTTGTAGCCATTTCGTATTGTAGTGAGTGCCGTTGACGTACTGTTTTTTGTATCGAGTTATTTATTTATTTTCGTTGACGTTCTAATAAACCTTTTTTACTATCGATTTGTCTTGCTGTCCGCTAATTGCCGTAGAACGGTCAGATATCGGTGGGCCTATCATTCCTTCTCACGTCGCGCCGGCTCTTACATCTGGAATATTCATCCACGAAGGTACCCATGGATAGATGCCGCTTCCCACGGCTAATCTGTGGATTTCAGAGGTGTCTTTGTACGTGGTTTCGGTGTCAGCGGACCAATGAAAGGGTTATTGTCGGGCTTCGTTGTGAATCGCGCAATGCATGAAATGTCCATGATGACTAAGATGGATTAGTTTTAGGTCCAAACCCGTTAGTCAGTTTCAGTTTTGTCACATCTCCCCCTTTACACTTTGGACCCCCCGTCTAAAAAATTCTGTTTCACTGCTTACTTCAACGATTGCGACCCTTCTCCCATCTCAGTGGACCAAATACGATCCTCCTGTCGAGAATTTCTCGACGGAGGCTTGACCTACCTGCCACGCTGAAAGTGGTCTAACTACCGCCCCATCGGCAGTATCCCATCGCCCGCCAAAGTTATGGAAAAACTAATGAGAGAAATTCCAGTATTGGTTGCAAAATTCAAAATGATCCCGGCAGAACAGCATGGCTTCTTTAGTGGAGGCTCTGCGATGTCCATTCTTTTGGACAGCAAATTTGACTGGTCCACAGCTCTCAACAAAGGAGATGCACTCGAAGTGGTATTTTTTGACCTCTCCAGACCTTTTGTTAGGGTCTGCTACTCGAAGTTAAGTTGGAATGTCCTGGCATAGCTGGGGCCCTTCTGGACTGGTTCAAGTCTCACTTGATATTCCGGTACATGACCTTTAAAGTTGACACATTTATCCGACAAGTAGTGATGCCGCAGTGGCGCATCTCAGAAGAGCTATTTTCACCGTTGCTCCTTAACTACACTATGGACCTTCCCACCTTTATTAGGACCTCCTCAGACATAAGGCTTCGAATCTACCGATGAAATAGAAATCATTGCAGTTTGCAATGAGTCCAACAGGTATAGTTCGGCCGATAGAGAAAGTGATGGAGTGGGCCACGATATGGGATTTGTCGATCATTCATAAGAAATGCTGCGTACCCCATAATGGAAGGAAGTACCGGCGAATTACGGAATTAACGGTATTCGCCTTAAAAGCTGCAAGTCCGTAAAAGACTTAGGTGAATTTATTAGCCCAGATCTTAGATGTTGTGGTCATATAGGGAATGTTTCCAAATAGGCATTCACTGTTCTATACTTCATTTATCAGGATTGTCACAGCAAGGATGCTGAAGCCTTAGATTGTCTTTATAAAAGCTATGTTCTCCCTTGCCTTGTTTACTGCTCTCCAGTATGGAACCCTGGTCTCAAAAAACTGGCGCCCTTACATTACAAAATATTACAATGTTGGAAAATTATAGCAGATCTTCACTGAGTTATTATTCCCTAGATGCGTCGCCTCTGCGAAATATGACCATCTTTCCAATTACGGGAGCGTTTAAAAGCTCTCAGATTACAACGGTTGTGTAACAGGACTACGGTTAATGATTTAACTCTCTGTTTTCGCATTTTGAAAAATGGAACTAGTGTTGCGAACGGTGCCCCATGGATGGTCCGCATTGATCGCGGACCACGCCTAGCCTGGCCCCCCTGGAGCCCTAACTAGTCATACTGTATTACTTGGGTAACATTGACGGTATTACACAGGCTGACGCCTGGGAACTTCGACCGCAAGCCCTACTGTTACAGTAAAATTCTACCCCACCGAACCAACATGTACCCACCGCAGAGAAAGACCGAGGGATAACCTCTACAATTTCACAATAGACACACGAAAGAACATAAGTAGTTTATATTGAAGTATAAATGGAACAGTTACAACAAATGAAATGAACTGGGGTCAACTCACGCCGGGCTTTCGCTACGAGCCCCGTCCGACGACACTATGGCGGTGATTCAGGTTGCTTCCAGAATTGAGGGACATGTCCGCTGCTTGTTCTGAGGGCCCAAGCCCCGTGGTGCCGCCGCCGGCCTCGTTAGAGAGGCCCGTGTGGTCTTGACGAAACAGGACTAACACACCACACGATTCGAAGAACTCAGAGATGACTACCTGGGGAGGTCCGTGATGGTGCTGCGGTAGGCAGCGGTCGCACGTTGCCGCGCGATCACGGAATTTGACCAACATGGCAAGGCGGCGGTCAAACCCGCGAGAACCCGCGCACCAAAGGAACTAAGGAGCGATCCTCGCTATTCGCGACAACTAGGCTCAGACTCTGTAAATATTAGATTTTTCGACCCAGTAGTCTGAGGGCGAGCAGTTTCGGCCTCCAATGCAAGAGTACGAAGGAAATTACTTCATCCTGTTCAACAGTTTCTTTTATGAAACTACGCGATGGCTTCGTCGTCGTCCTATTGAGCTGCTTCATTCCACGTTTTCAAAAGGCATTTAAAGAAATATAATCTGGCAGAAATGTTGAGGATAGATTATTAGCCCAGTGAGCCTCCGTATCTGATAACTTCAGTACCTTTAAGATTGCGGTGCTCGATGTTGTGTGCCTTGTGTCATAGAAACCCGGCAATTCTTCTCTATGAAGTAAACTGCCTCCTTCGTTTTCTTCTCTTTTGTAGTTATTGTCACAAATTTTTTTACCGATCACAGTAGATGTTATATATGTTCCTTTTACCTGATTGCTGCTGCCTGAAGGTTTCGATGCAGCTCACCTTTCGCGTGATGAATCCGAAAAAAGACCAGTCTCTCACTTGAGGTCCCTCGTTGTTCGCCTAGGGTCCCAGACTAGTTCGTTAGTCATGGTTCAAGTTGTATGCAAGCGCCCGTAAATTTTATATATTTAAAGCCTCCGAATGAGGGGCAAGAATCTATCTCGTCAGGAGACCACTCTGGTCTTCCGTAAGGTAAGCTGGCCTTATCATAGGTTACTCGGTTGGATCTGAAGGCGTGCACTGGAGGAGCTGTTTTTCGAGTAAATGTTTCTCTTATTCTGTAATCCTAGTTAGCTATTCATTTTTCTTCTCTTCCCATATTTTTCATTTTGTCATGGTCTTTATTCCCACGAATTTTGAGCCACTTTTGCGCGCACCAATTTGGTGTATTGAATAAATAAATGAATAAATATCTTGCGTTTCCTTCAAATTATGGCGGAGAGTGACATGACCGCCCGAACATATCTCTCAAGGGGATGGCAAAGAAGAGTGGAAGGCGATGGGAAACGGCTGTAGTTGTCGCATTACGGCAAAATCAGTTGTGAATCACAATCTTTCGAGATTTGCATAGCTCGCATGGGTATGCACTCTCACGGATCAGAGACAGAACGGCACCCATGGTCGTACAACTAATAAAACTGCTTCACTGGTAATAAAGGTTAAAGTTTAATTTCAATTAGTTGCGTTCTTTCGCGTTAGTAGCACATTTCCGTGTGCCACTGGGCAAGTAAACAATTATATTATTACAAGGATGATGTTATCGTCACGTTCCAGTCTTACCAAGAGACGAAATCGTTATAGGTCATGGTCGGTCAGTGTTGCTCTTATTCTAAGCTCATATTGCGCTCTTGTTACCCGAAATGGAAACCTTATGATCCTTTGGAGACCTTAAATTGTGATGGTGCTCGTCACATTCATGACCGAGTAGAGGCCGATAACGGTAAATGTGTCGCCGCCTCGGGTTTAAGCATGTTCATCTTTTAACCCATAACGGACGGTGCGCCACATGGCCACGCAACCCATAACGGACGGCGGCGTTTTATGCGCCGTTTTTAATTAAATCTTTCACCAATTTTTAAATTGAGTCATTTTTGTAACCTTTTTATGCAGTTGCTACTGATAAAAAGGTCATCACTGTCAGTATGACTTTTCGTTGAGCCTCCGAGATTGATATTGTATTTATTCGACCAACGTTTCGGCACAATCGCCTTCTTCAGAGTCTGCAATGAGCCAAAACATATCAGTGATGCAAAACGTCGAATACCCTATTTCGAGTTACAAAAGAAATCCAAGGGCCAATGAATCCTAAGAGATACAGTGAAACCCACCGACCTTTTGTGGTTGTGGAGCTATAAGGTGGCACCTTTAGCCAGGATTCTTGTGTTGATGTTTATATGTGTTTTTGAAGCTCGCAAGGTTAAGGTCCGGTTAGGTTTCTTATGGGAACCCCCCTGGGGGATTCCCATAAGAAACCTAACCGGACCTTAACCTTGCGAGCTTCAAAAACACATATAAACATCAACACAAGAATCCTGGCTAAAGGTGCCATCTTATAGCTCCACAACCACAAAAGGTCGGTGGGTTTCACTGTATCTCTTAGGATTCATTGGCCCTTGGATTTCTTTTGTAACTCAAAATAGGGTATTCGACGTTTTGCATCACTGATATGTTTTGGCTCATTGCAGACTCTGAAGAAGGCGATTGTGCCGAAACGTTGGTCGAATAAATACAATATCAATCTCGGAGGCTCAACGAAAAGTCATACTGATTGTGTTTCAAATGCCGAGATTAATTGAGAGTCGAACATGGAGTATATAGGTCATCACTGTGTAGTGGTATCACCTCATGCTGTTATACGCGGTACTTCTCTCTACCTATTACTGCAAAAAAGTTATGCATTTCGAGTAGTAAGATGAGCGCGAGGGTTTCCAAATGGGAAACGGAGTTTACGGATTCTAATGGATTGTTGATTGTAGCTAAAAACAATTGTTGTCATTTGTTTGTACAACTAGAAAGGATTGCATTTAAAGTTACTCGCATAATGTTTGTTGAAAATTTGCGCTGCACCGGTCCTGGAAATATATGTTATTCTTCAATACTTGTAGTGTATACGTGTATAATTGGTTTTTTGGAAATATTACAAAACTAGATTTAAATGTTGGGAGTAACCATGTGGCGCACCGTCCGTTATGGGTTAAAATTCTTGATGGTCTGGAGCTCTAGACAACTGGGTTGTGGAGCCATGTGGTTAAACGATGCCGACGCAATGCCTCCTCCTAGTTCTTGCCAATTCCGTGCCGAAGTTTTGTGGAAGGATCACGACATCGGTCGGTGCCGTTTCTCCTCCACCTGGCCCTTAACAGCTGGATGATACCCTAGAAAAGGGCTTAATGCATGTTATTGCTATGTAAAATTAAGATTTGTTTGATAATTCATGCTATTGCTATGTAAAATTAAGATGTTTGGAAATTAGAAAGCACAGTCTACTTCGAGCACCCCGCTTCTTGCATACGGTTCGACTTCGTACTTCTTACGAAAGTGGACTACAACAAAGGTTTTGTTGCATTGAACAGCATCCGGAATCCATTTACCGCCCATTCGTCTTACAATGTGTAATAATGCGCCCCAATGCGAGCATCGCGACGCAGACGCGCGAACCAGTAGTGGTTTCTCCGGCACCCACTAGATCTCATGCATCGGCTGCCGTGCATTTGCGTACTGTTGGCAGGTACCGTAACCTTACGCCTAGTCATAATCGTCTCGGAGCAGAATCTGGAGAGTTGTATTTATTTCAAAACTGCTTAACATCTGATGTTCTCCGTTTAGTTATAATCGCCTTACAATTAGTGCACAGCTTGAGATGGCACCTTGCCATTGCACAGCACTGTTCTATGTTCCCACTTGTTATATGCTTTCATATCTTCCGCTGCTGGGGTCTACTAGATCAGAGTAGTTTTCCGCCCTATTCAAGGCTGCAATTGTGCCTCGGGTTTATGCTTTGAAGGCTTATGCTGCTGTGCAACGAACATGTAGGTGACATGCACTTTTTGCCACATGCATGGCAGCACAACTATTTGAGCGAACTTTTCCGTGAATTATTATAGACTCCGTCAAGGTGCGGGTAGATGCAAGAGAGGGGTGCTATATAGGGCTATAAGAGTTAATTAATTGGAGAAGGCCCTCATTTTGCGTTGTTCTTTTACTCTGCTATTCTACAAGCATCAGTCTGAACACTCGAACTGTATTCTTGCCTGGCCTTGGAGAACGGAGCGGGGTTCAATTTTAATGGGTAAAAAATAACGCCGAACGCTGAGCACAGTGAATTCTCCCTCCTCACTACGTTTACCTGATTGCGAAGTATCGCGGCTCCAACCACCAACGAACTAGACTGTGATTCACATGAGGTAGTTTCTGGAACGCCCTTATGTTCGAAGCGTCATGTTGATCGAGCTGTGCATTGTGAACTGTACATCCACAGTTCTCGATATAAGGAGGAGTGGTTAGGGAAGTGCGATCCATTGAGCTCTTCTTCGCTGACGCTTTTGTAAGGGTAGAGCACAAGATGGATGGGTGCCGACTGAATCTGCTGGAATCATGCAAAAACCCGATTCTGATGTAGTAGACAAATGCGAAGGGATATCAAATCGGTGCAGGTGGGAGCACTTATCTCTATGTTGTCGCTCCTCACCTGATACTGTCCTATAATCATCCACTTTCATCTGTTTGTACACTAAAGTGTGTATTTCACCTAAACCTTATCGAGGGCAGATACGAATTTCCCCTCAACTAAGGCTTAAAGGCACCGGGAGGGGGGCAAGGGCGGAATAACGTTTACAAAAACAGTGGCGTCTGAAAACAAACAAATGGGTTCGGTAGATACAAAGTGTAACGGAACCGGCGTAGAAAAACGCGCCATAGGGCGCTATTTGCCCCCAGGGCGCGCTTCCGTCCGAACTGCAAGCTTCCATGGCCGAGCCACGCTTCGTTCACTTTAGAGCTTGTCTTCGGCCTGATGTAACCCTATTTTTGAATTATTCCCTCTTTAGACTGTTTTCTAGTGACATATTTTACTTGTTTACTTATGGATCTTCTTAATTGTGCATTTCTGTACCTGAAAATCTCAGAAGGGTCAAATAAAGTCGGGGAGACGCGACTTTGCGTCGACGTCGAAGCTCCTTTCCCTTAATTGATATCCCCTCCTCCCACCTAAAAAGCATCTGTCAAAGCATAGGACTCATCTGCTTTAGCCACCCTAGGAAGGGAAAGAAGCTTTGACGTGGGTGAAAATTTTGCGTCTCCCCCCCCCCCCCCCCCCCCGACTTTATTTGACCCGTAAGTACATCTAGAAACAATATAAGAAAGAACAAAGTAAAAACTAAAAGGCAAAAACAAATCTATAATAGAACCATCTTCTTTTGGCACCATGCCAAGGCGTCAAATTGGCGAATTTGTGCAATGGCGGCCACACAAACTCGTCCACACTACGTCTGTTCTACAGTAAACCAAAATTACCCCCTCCTGGTGTCTTTAAGCAAAAATAGCGCCGGACATCAGAGCAGTGTAGTGACTCTCTAACTACATGAGCACCATAAATTTCTTCACATGATAACCTTTAGGACGGAGAACATCACATGTTAAACAGTTATGAAGTAATTACATCCCCCAGATTCTGCTCCAAAACGATGATAACTAGGCGTAAGGTGACGGTATCCGTCAACAGTACGCAAATGCACGGCAGCCAATGCATGAGATTCAGTGGACGCCGGTTTCTCCTCTGTTTCGTATTTTTTTTGGTGAGACGTGTGTGTGTATGTGTTTATTTTATTTTCCGTTAACTTCCATAAATCAGACACTTTGTTGAGTCATAGCCTTATCAAATATGAAAAGCACACGGTCGGGTATTTTTTAGCATTGACGATATTGGACCGGGATTTCATAATAGCTGAATACTTTCCTGGTACTCTCTTCCCTTATTAATTAGATTATCTGTTATTGTTGCGAAATGCTCGTAGGGAAGTATGATGGGTGCTACTATAGTTGGGGGGGGGGCACTCATTGGCATTTGTTGTCCCTCACTCGAAACCATTTTACAATCTCGAAGCCTTCTCTAGGGGAGTAGAGCCTCTCCACCCTAAACTAATGCTCAGGCAAAAAACCGTGGCAAGTAGCGCCGCACGCCGAGCTCAGTGAAGTTCCCCTCCCCCATCTACATGAGCACCGCGATGGTTTTGAAACGTAGAATTCTTTTTGATTTCTCGTCTAGACCACAAAAATGGCATCATTCCGTAAAGTGGTACCGGCCTCGGCATTGCTTCGCCAAGGAGGAGATGATATGCTGGAAAAGAAGAGTCGTACAGAGTATCGGAAAGAAAAAGATTTGGAGGTAATTTTCCCATTTTGGTAGTGGTTTCTGCCTTATTTGCCGTCTAAGTTATCAAATTTTAGGAAGAGCGTAAAGCTGGAACAGCACCTGCCATGGTTGACGTGCAAACTGGACGAGATATTAATCCACACATTCCACAGTTTATCTCACAAAATCCCTGGTATGTGCCTAGTGACGGGCCAACACTACAGGTATGCCTAGATCTCTACTTTGAATAGTTGCTTTAAATTGACGGTTTCTCACTCGTAAATAGAGCTTTTATTGGAATACGATAGTTTTACCCTTTTATAGCATCAAAGGCCTCATGCAGAGCGACAAAAGGACATGGCCACGATCGATAAGTGGTATAAGAAAGGTACCACTGGAAAGGCAGCCACCAAGTTCCGGAAAGGTATGTGTTACACATATAAAGCATTTACTATTTCTTGCTGTATTTTCTTCTGTACAGAAGGTTCCCTATGACAGGGTTTCGTTTGTGTTTCGCGCAGAGTAGCAATAACTTGCTTTCCTAACACAGAAGCTGAGCTCTCGCTAGGCTTCACTCAACATTCGCTCCTCAGTCGTACTAGCATTACTGTCACATCATGCGATATTTGCTGTTTAATTTCCCTAAATATCCTGCGTTTTATCATCGACATTTATTGGTTTCCCTGCACTCTATGGGAGCCTTTTCGTCGAATCGCGAAAACATCTAGATTTTAAAAGATTGCACATCTAGATTTTAAAAGATTGCAAACCGGGCTTTCCACTGCTCAGTACTTGTGATTGCTTCGAAATGTTTAACATTAAAGCAGTAGTACGATTAGCTGTGGCTTCAGTCGTTTTTCTTACGTTTCAGCTTTTTTGCCTACCTTAAATCTGCCACTGCAAATAGATTGACGTTGTAGAGGCACGAAGAGAACCACTAGCTTTTTTAAAACTAATACGGATACTCACATCTTGTCTTTCTTCACGTCAGTGTGGGTCAGGGAGAGACACAACTTCACGCTCTATGTCGCTCGCTCGCATACAAATAAAAAGTGCCTCGAATGTCAGATTGTCTCTACTGTGTATCGAATGCTTTCCCCACGTGAGAAGAGGCAGTGGTGCACGACACACTATCATAGAGTCATGAAGTCGCGTCTCCGCTCCCCCACCCTCAACCTACATTGACCCCGTTGTTTGGTTTCGGTGCAGCACGTGATGGTTTTATTGTACGCAAGTGGGTATCGTTCTAATATCTAAATATCACACATAGATTTCACCTTTATCTATTAAAAAGAGTGGCTTTGGATGCAAGTATTGTTAGTAGTTTCTCCGTTCTTGTTCCATTCGTTTGTTGAATATTTCTTAGCCTGCACGCCACATGATTGATTTCCACTCCAATTAGAATTCGCACCATTCAGGAGCTTGTGAAAACTGTGGTGCAATGGGCCATACTAAGCGAGACTGCTTTGAACGCCCCAGAAAACTCGGAGCAGAGTGAGTGCATTTATTCTTTTTTCGTATTTTTTTTCAGAAGATGTTCCGTGTTCAACTAATCCGTGAAAATCAGAAACCAATATCCTTGTCAATTCAATTCAGGGAAGGTCTATAAGTTGTTTTTGCTTAAAATTGGTGGGGGGTTATTAATGGACATAGAAGACACTTTTGAGCAGCGAATCACTCACTTTAATGTCGAAAGAGCATATCATAAGGAGGAGCTATACAAGAGTTACTCGATTTGATAACAACTTCCTTCTCTGGAATGGGTCCATGCTTAAAAGTGTGTGCTATTTATATTACTTTAATACAGGAACGAGTGTTGCAGCAATGAGGGTTGGGGGCGCGTTTCACCATGGACGTTATTTTTACGTAGGTCTAGAAGAAAAAGGATTTTTCCCTCAGTAAGGCTTAGGCAAATATATACGTCTAAATGTGCGGATTGACCCTTCAAAAAACCTCCAAGATGCCGAGATGTGCATTTTTTCACAAGACGCCCACCTCATTGCGATAGCACCCACGAGCATTTCATGATAAATCAAAATATCGTTGATATTAGGTTGTGCAATAAGCTCGCGCCGTTCGTCACTCTCTTCTCACCACTCGATTAACTATGTAAGTATAAAGTGACGAAGTATATAAAAATAGCAAAATTATACTATTCGTTTCGAGTCGTCTGATTGTTTGATATTTATGAGACCGAAAATGCGAATGAGGAGTAATGAGGAGTTGAAAATTCGCACTTTTGGCATTTCCCATCTTCGTCTACCATCGAGATCAAAAATATTCACATATATTTTCGATGGAGCTTTTTCAGCTCTACGAAATGTCATTGGATGTTATTCCATCACTCAAATATTTATTGTATGTAATATTCAAAAATAGGATCAGCGAAGACCTGCGTTTACGGCACCTGCTCTTTTTCACTAAAATTCGAAATTTCACCAAAAAAATTTTGACCAGAAAACACTTAATCATAACAATGTATTGATTATACGATGTATGATTCCTTCAAGATGATTCGATATGGTGCGTACAGATTCTTTCCTACAACTTGCTTCATTTCTCAACCTCAAAAACAAACATTTAAAGTATCAAAGACGAATGGTATTTTTTTCAGAGCTGCAAAAGCCCTGCTGAATATACATTTTTTGTATTTTTAGGCCTCGACGTATTCAAAGAATAGGAACTGATGAAAGTGCCCATCATTCAAATATTGCATTTCTGACCTCTTTAAAGACACTGGGAGTAGGGCAGCTTTGGTTTACGGTACGGGAGGACGGTGGCCGCAACGCACACACGGCATTTTGCCAAGACGTCGAAAGTGAATTAATTCGGTTTTAGTTGTGATAACACTTTTTTCTTACTACGAGACAACAAAGGACATCTGTACAGCGGACAACTCGGAAAGTCAGTGTGTTGATGCGAATGTGTGCGAATACAGACCACAGCACCGCGCTTTTTAATCCGGGTTTTCCCACCGATTATCGCTTCTGCATCTTCCTCTTTCTTCAGACCCTTTCCGGTTCCTTTAATATTAAATAATCAAAGAATCAAAAAAATGCTGCCGTTTTACAGAGTAGGGAATCGAACGAATGTATAAATTTGTTGAAACAAGACGTAAAGCACAGCAAATTAAAAACGGCACAAACTTATTGCACAATCTAAAATGTTGTGAACAAGGCAGCAGTTGCACGTACTCACCGCTTGATCGCAGTGTTTGCGGAAATTCAGTATAGTAACCTGCTGAGTGGAGTAAGGCGAAAATATTAAGTAAAACTGGCGAAGATATCGCTCCTGATGATCATGTGCAACCAAATCTTCTGCTAGGATTTGATGCAAAAAGAGACAGATGGAATGGATTCGATCCTAGTAGCCATGAGCAGGTATCGTCTGTTCGCTGCCATTGAACAGTTGGTGTGCAAAAGTCTTTAATCGTATTGTATTTGAGGTCATTACGGAGTTCGAGCATTTGGAGGAAACAAGAAAGGCTATCAAGGCGGAACAGGTCTGTTAGTTTTTCGGACCGACTACTTGTGAAGTGGTATTATGACATAACTTGGAGCAAGGGATAACATTAAGATTCGCGCAGGACTTCTTGATCCTGAGAAAGGTGCTGACGACGACAAATATGCAGAAGACGCAGACATGGCCGGTGTTTCTGTGGATATGGATTCCAGAACTCGAATAACGGTACATGTCTCTTTATAATGGCAGTTTTTTGACCCTTGTCATCTTATTTATATTAAATGTTCAATATTCGATTTGTTTGTTGCATAATTTTGTTACAGGTCCGAAATTTGAGGATTCGTGAAGACACGGCTAAATACCTCTTCAACCTCGCTGAAAATTCACCATATTACGATCCCAAGTCCCGGTCCATGCGAGAAAACCCATTTGCTAATGTGCAGGGAAAGGAGAAAGAAGCAGCCAGATTTGCCGGTGAAAATTTCATTAGGTATGTTGGTATCTTTAATTCACCTTCTCTTGAAATAATATAATTTGTCGAATTATTGCTTATTTCACGCCGATCTCTTCATCTTATATTGTTAATGTGGGTGCTGTGTTTTGACTCAATTCACTCATTTCCTTGAGACTACTTCCTGAAATGCAACAGCGACGTAATGCAGATGAAACGAATTGAAGCATAAAGGCGACATTAGATCTTCCGGTTTTGTGTTCCGCGATTATGTGGCATCGCACTTTCGCATGCGAAGTTGCGGCGTTGCACAGTCTCAAAGTCGAACTATCGCGTACGAAAGTGCGATGCCGCAAAATCGCAAAGTCTGACGGCGGCCTAAGGTTGCAGTTATGCCTTGCCATCAATTGGCATGGGTGAGCAAATACGTATCGACTTGCCAGCTCAGCTATTGTACGAAATCGCAGACGCCGACCCACCAAGTGCGCCCGTTGTCATTAAGCCACCATGAGTTGTGTCGCGGGGGAGGGGTGGGAAAATGGAACGCTGATGTGAGGTTTGGACCACGTGATTGATCGCGTCACCAAAATGCGATTTTGCGACTACGTGATTTGGACAATCGTGGCTATGCAAGGCATAACCGTTGCTTTCGTCAAAGTGCTTCGCACGATCGTTTTGTTTTTTTTTGTCATTTCAGCTAACGGATTATAGCATGCAATTCTAACACATTAGTTAACAGCCGTAATGGACGCATGCAATTTTTTCCCATATGTAGTAGCTTTTATTTTTTCTTTTGACTGTTTGGTGAGAATGTATTTTATTGAGTGTTGCAAGAAGTAGCTCCGTATCACTCGTCTTTTTGAGACCAAAATGGCGATTTTTTTTTTGTTCACTCAATCACATTACGATATGTTGTGCTAATGAGTTGTGTAGAGCATGGCACACTCTATTAGGGCACTACTAGAGAAGATTATGAGCGTCAGTGAGTGGGTCAAGCTTCCATTCTCTGCTTTCATCTTCTCGGATGGGTTTTCAAATAAAGTGACTCGCTTTTCATTGTTACATAACACATTTTTGTGACATCCAATGACTTGTAAAATACTATATATGCTATATTATGGCATATTATAATGAATTCATATTGCATTGTACTGATTTTTGAACTGTACAAACTACAGGTACACTGGTGAGGTCGTTGAAGCCAATGAGGCCCAAGTGTTTGCGTGGCAAGCAAGATGCAAAGGTATTGATGTGCATGCGCTTGCTGAGCCGACCAAGCTGGAAGCGTTGAAGAAAGAATTTAACAAAGAGAAATCGAGCACTGACAATGAACAACGGAAGGTAATGCTTCGATTATGCTTGAATACTCCTCTATGCTGGACGATTTCAAAATCCATCATTGATACACTTGTGTTACTTTTCCACCAATACTATGCAGTTGTAGACATGAATGTGTTTAGTGGGACAGAACCCAGAAATTTAATACATTAGAGACTCTGTTGAAATTTTTTGGCCCATGCTGAGAAATATTTACTTGCAAAGATCGCATCATGATCCTCCCAGGGCTGGGTGACGCTGTCATACTTCATAAACTCATCACGTCATGAGTTGTTTGAGTCTATGATATCGGCTTTTGTACCGGGTTTATTCAAGGGAACATCGTACCGCTAATGTCCGCATAATTCTGGCATGACGATCTGCATGGTCTGTTTACCGCACAGTTCGTCATTGGGACAACAACGGACCGGAAAAATAATGCTGTGGTGCAGTTATAATTTTAGGCGTTGCTATCGAAATATGGAGGCGATGAGTATCTTGAATCTACGCCCAAGGAATTACTTTTTGCTCAAACAGAGCAATACGTCGAGTACAGCAGAAAGGGAAAAGTTCTGAAAGGTGCCGAACGTGCTCATGTGATAAGCCGTTACGAAGAAGACGTGTAAGTTTCACTTAAATTTTGTTTAGTATCATGGAACCGGGAGTATTTCACGTTCTTCCCACAAGTGCAATATTGAAGCGATTTCGCGATTTCAGATATCCTATGAACCATAAAAGTATTTTTGGTTCATATTGGAAAGACGGATTGTGGGGCTACAAATGCTGCCATTCGTTCGTGAAGAATTCGTATTGCGTCGGAGAAGAAGGTCTCAAAACCGAAAGAGCACCAACAGTACCACAACCTGTCAAGGCGAAAGATGGTAAATCCATATGTATATAGTCCAGGCCTACATCAGGAACCACATTCTGTTTATCTCAGCGTTGTTGAAGAAAGGAAGCTTTAGGATTTTATTAATGGTCAACATAACCACTATTTGAAGGATGCATAAAACATGTTCTCTTCAGAGCCTCAGACCGCGAAAGAACCTAAAGTTCAACCTGAATCTGAGAAGGAGGAAAAAACTGCTGCTAATGAGTGCGCTTCATCAAGTTCTGAAAGTTCCTCATCGGAGTCATCGAGCGAATCAGACGACTCGGAAAAAGAAAGAGAGATGCAACAAGAGAGAGAACGTAGTATGTTGATAGATTTTCTTTTTTTAGGTAGGAGTTCGTATTACTCATGTTTTGTACTCAAACGGAATTTCCTTAGTTATTTGAAGGTGGAGCAGTCGGGAGAAGTGAACTTGATAGCGGAAACACTCTTTTATTGGGGAGACGGTCGTTTGGCGCAGCCTCTGCAGCTAATTTTTCAATGGGGCGCTGCCAAAGCTCCTCCCCCTAAAAGGCTTAGGCAAATCTAGGAGAGCCCAGACGGCGAAGGACACGCCCCCAACGATGAGCAACGAGCCCTGCGACCCCTTGGAAAATTAGCTGCAGAGGTCGCGCCACACGACATACACCCTTTTATTGTAGTCAGCGCAGAAACGGCAAAGTGCTTCTTGTATTTGTATTGGGCGTTCTGTTATTTGCCTTCAGCAGTTGCCGAACAATTGTTGGAAAACCGTTGAACTCATAAATTCTAAAGAGTATACTTGAATCATTACCATGTATGGTGCTAGTAGGTTTTTTGTGGTCAAAAGTATCGCATGCTGCAGACACTATGAAGGTCCTACTCCTTGTGTTCAATCGTTTGGCATTATTGCTGTTGCATAGGTCCTAGTAGCTGCACAATCAACTCTTTGGCCGAGGCGTTTTTGTTTCACTTTGCACTATAATTCTGTCCCAAAGTTTGTAAGGGGAGCTCTATTGCTACAGTTAAATTTCTTCAGACTATTTTCTGAGCTTTACTCACCAGTCTTTTCACCACATCAGACGACCTGATTTGAAGGTGATTGTATTCGTGTTCGCCAGTGTTCAAGTTATGTCTTTCTCAGGAAAACAAGAAGCTCGGCGAAGAGAGAAAAAGAGGGAAAAGCGGAAGAGAAGAAAGCAAAAGGCAGGAGAACGACCCAAGAAAGTGAAGAAGGTAGTGGTTTTAGCGCATGAGGATAAATGCCGTCACTGTAATTTTTATTTGAAAGACGCCGGGAGTCTTAATTTTAGTTGATTGTGGAGTATGAAAGTAAGGGTGCTCCGCAGGGAACACTAGAGGAAGAACGAATTAAAACGGTGAAATAGGAACACAAAAGCCTCTTTTCACTGTTTCTTTTTCGCGTCCCTCTGTGTCACTAGCCGGGCAGATTGCGCAAAAGGGCGACAAAACAGTCGGGCGCGAACGTTGCCCGCACACACGATTATAAACTTCCGCCCCGCTTTTGCATACAGTAACAGTAAAATAAACTGTCAGTTGAATGTGAAGGCTCACGCAACATCTTGTGTTACAGTGTGCTGGCCTCATAATTGATTCCTGATCCTAATTAGTATTGTTTCCTCTATCTTGAATATTCTTGCAAAGTAAGGTTGAAGTATTCGACTACTACAACCCCGGAGGCATCAATCCGACAGCAGTAGGGAATTTGCGGTACTGTTAACGAACTGTTATAAGTCTGTTGTTATCCCCAGGGTCAGAAGTTGTTCATATTTATGGACAAATTTCTGTGCTATCACTGAGTATATATTCAACGAATTAGATGAGAGAAAGACCAGTAAGGAAATAGGCGTTTGTTCATGATTCGAACCACCGTTAATCTTTAACGGTGGGGTTCACACAGAATGTGCTTTTCCGCTTACTTTACGCACTCAGAAGTTGTACTAGTAGGTGTAGTGTAATGCAGTATCTGAAAAGGCGAGATGTCACAAGCCCTGTGAGTGTGAACACTAGCTAAAGTGAATACACCCCAGTGCTACTCTAAAAACTATATCTCTACGACTGTTCACAGCAACATTCCATAAGAGATAATTGTATCATAGAAACCTGGTAAGGACAAAATTCTCCAAGGTGCTATCGCAACGAGGGAGAAGGCATCTTATTAAAAGTTGCTCATTCAAACATCTTGAAGAGATCTTTGAGGTTTTAATCTGCACATACAGGCTTATATCTTTGCCTAAGCCTTAGTGGAGGAAGGAAGAGGATCCTCTCACTTCTGACACAGGCTAGAGCCGTAGGTAAAAATAATGTCCCTAATGGGATGCCCTCCTCATTGCGATAGCACCACATTGAAACTCAAATTATTAGGTTGTTCGGAAAGAAATGCGCGTTGAATTTGTCCATTTATTTCTCTTCTACTGTGGAAGATTTTGTAAAACAGTTTTGCCTATTAAAAAGAGATTTTCATTGTGCATCTTCGAAATATTTTTGTCTATGTCTACCTTGTTTTTTTTTTGAAGAAAAAATTCAAAAAGTATTTTTCAATCTTTTTCTTCAAAATTTTGAAAAAAAATTCAAAAAAAATGCAAGCTTCAGTGCGAAAAGCAATAAGTATTTGTCGCAGTGCATAATAATGTTTGCGGGTGGATCTGGCTGTATAAAGTGTTGAGCAAAGGCCCAGCGTTCAAAAAACGGGAATAAAGGGAAGTATGTTGTTGGCGCGGCCCTTGCAGCTAATTTGCCAATGGGGCGCATGGGCCGTCTGGACTCTTCCAGTTTACCTAAGGCCGCGGTCATACTTTGCGCAGCTGTGTTAGTTGACGCCGGTGCCGGCGTCAACTCACGCAGGCAGACACTTGCGTGAGTTGGCGCCGGTACCGGCTCACGCAAGTGTCTGCGTGAGTTGACGCCGGCACCGGCGTCAACTAACGCAGCTGCGCAAAGTATCACCGCGGCCTAAGCCTTTTTGGGGGAGAAGCTTTGGCAGTGCCCCATTGGCAAATTAGCTCCAAGGGGCCGAGCTAAACGACCGTCTCCCGAATAAAGCTTGGAGGACGAAGGACGCGGAAGTCGGTCTCAAGTCGTTGGAACTTTTTTTCCATTAAAAAAACAAGTAGACATAGACAAATATACAGTAGCGCTCAAAAGTCCTCGGCGAAATGGTCTTTCACATGGGTTTTTTCACTTGTAACTTTTTTGCAACTGCACCGATTTAAGAGAAATTTTAGTATGTTGTACTTGGAGACACTGCATACTCAATATACTATTTTGGCGCGCAACGGTGTAGGTTAGTGTTTACATAAAATTTTTTAATTTTGGCATGCCATCGCTATGCCGTCCCGCTGTGCCGCTGTCATCAAAAGTCGTGGTCTTTCTACAAAATATTAATGTTCTCTGAGGCTTGCTCTTTTTGTTTTTGTATAGAAAGCCGTTTTTCTTGAACAAGCCTCTTACTTTTTTTGGGTGGTCTTGTAGTAAATTCTTGTAAAAAATCATGAAAAGTGGCAAGTGGCGCTTAAGTAGAAGAAAATTTGACATTAGGTTCAGGCACCACATATTAAAATTTGGTCAAATTTGGTCAAGTAGAAAAAAAGTCATGACAAAAAAGTTTTGGCCGAAGACAGAGCGCTACTGTATATGAAAAGACGCACCAAAAAAATCTCTTGCTTATAGATAAAACGGTTTTAGAGAAACTTCTATAGTAGGAGAGAAAAAGGGACAAATTCAACGCGCATTTTTTCCCGATCAACCTTATAATATACGTTGAGGAGCGTTGTGGATACGGGAGTAGAAGAAACCCCGTATTTACATCGCGCCTCTACATCAACCTTGGAGCCCTTCCTCTATTGAGTTAAACATATCTTCTCTGGCTCACAAACATCTGTTCAGATAGCCACCTCCTTTTGCGGCTTGTTTTGATCTAGCTGGAATATGGTCTTGGCTGCATCAGGCTACCCGTAATCTATTCGGCTCCTGAACCAATAATTGTTCAGAACGGAAATGATTCTGGAGAATACTCAGAGGATAGGTCCTTCTGCTCCCCTAGAACTGGATACTAGCAAAATAACATCCACTTCAGCAAACGTCATCGATATCGTAAAGTTGTTATCATCTTGAAGTGTTCGGCTGATGCGAAATCCTCTTCTCCATTAAAGACATCGAATAATTCCATTTTTGCTTCCACATTTGTTTACTTGAGAAATACATACAAACAAATAAGGTTTTTTTGCGCTGGTTCCTTACACGAGCGGTTTTCAACTAAACATGATTACATGTTATGTAAACCACTTGAATGTCGTCGTCTTACCTTACGTAAACCTAAGGAAATAAATAGAAAAAAGGCACAAAACGGTATTTACTTCATGACAGTGGCTCAGGAATCAATCATGTGGCTCGCATACTATACCGCAAAGTGTCTGCGGGTGCAACTCTACATCTAATTCGGCGTCTAAGGCCATTGTATTTGAGCACCGCGGAGTAACTTTATAATCTTGTGTTCCGCACTCCCGTCGGTTGAACGGCGAGTTTCGCCACATCACCTTTTCTGAAGTGGTAGGTTTGTTTTCTATGAGCATGTATTTCCTTTTCTCACTTTCTCCTTACCACTCCCAGTGCCTTCACCTGCTACAACATATTTGCTGTGCTCGATTTGTTTCTGTCATATTGACTGTTAACTGTTTCTGTCTTGTGATATTAACTCAGACTTCATGATTGTTAAGGTGTCTTCTGAATCAAGCTCATCGAGTTCTGAAAGCGATCGAGAGGAGGACAAGAAGGAGTTGAAAGAGGCCCTACGGAAAATCGAGAAGGATAGTCTAGAGGGACGCCAAAAGTTTTTGCAGGTTGGTTTTTCGTTGATCCTTAGATTCCCAAAAATCATGTACCCTAAGTATAAGGAAGCGCGGTGCTGTTTTTTGAACTTGATAACAGTATTAACACGTAACCCCTCCCCTCCCCCCCCTCATCCAAAAAAGAAGGGGGCCTTCAGACGCTCCCCTCCTTCTTCAGGTTCCGCTATTTCTATAGTTTCTACGCAGTCAGTGCGAATCAAGGAAATTAGGAGCCTACGGTTAAAAAAACTGACAAGGGAAGGATACTAGGTCCAAGTGGCCGTCTGCAATAAGAAACATCACTCGACCCGCTCTTGGACTCTGATTTCAAGTCTTTATTTTAAATCTGAGAACGATCCTTTGAGTGGAGTGGAGGTTACTGAATAAATAATGCTACCCTAAAGTCTGATAGATAAGTCCGCCCGCATGCGGTGTTGCGCGCGGCAGCGGCGAGCGCAGGCGCAATCATCAAAGAATACAGGATCGCGTGCACCTTTCATTATTAAAAATGACAGGATTGTAGAAACTCTTTATTCAACTTCATCTCCAATATCTAAAAATACCAAGTATCAAAATTTTAGTTTAACCCGTGTAACAATGATCATTCATTTTAGATTTTCTACGCAATCTCCATTTCATCGTTACAAACATTCATAGCATCGCAAACTAAAGCAGCCACCTCTCCGTAGCTCCGCTCTACGCGGATTTATCGATGAAATCTTACAACAGTTTTATCATTCCTCCCGTATACTGCTGATCATAAGTTGTTCAGGCATTTCAAAGAGTTCGATGACTAGAAGGAGGGCTTACTCAGGTGCAAAAACTTGGGTGTATATCGATAGGACAGAAACGTCGCGTGGACGTGTTCGGCACACAACGGGATGGTGCGAGCTGTGCGCGCCGTATTGGATGGGTCTTGTAGCGATGACAGTGCTCTACGCCTCATTCTATGCGTAATCGCTTCAGGACTCAACTAATACGGCGCGCATAGCTCGCACCATCCCATCGCCTGCCGAACACGGCCACACGATGTTTCTGTCCTTACGATATACACCCCAAAAACTTGACGCGGCGAACAGAAGCGCGGTTAGCAGGGGAAAAATAAGGTGAAAGACGCAGACGAGAATTCGTGCACTATTGTCATAACAGGAATAAGGAAAGATTTTTATTCAACCGCTATTTCATCGCACAAACCATCGTTGCATTGAAATCCCCGTTGAACAACGACTCTCCTCTCATCCGTTCACTTTCCTCTACCAACTGTGAAGATTCTGTGTTCACCTTCCGTACGACCCCAACTTTACTTGCTACTCGCTTTTATATCAACAAATACAATATATTATACAATACAATATAAACTCTCTCTCTTCATCTCTGGTTCTTCGAAGACTGCGGTTGCCTGTGCCGCGCGCGACACCGCGTGCGGACGGACTTATCTATCAGACTTCAGGGTATTAAGTGGTAAGTCCAGAGACCTGTAGCGCGCAAGCCAGGCGCTTTTGTGCAAAACGAGAGTGATGGGATTAAATTACCCCATGGCACAAGTTTTTAGTCAATTTGAGGATTTGTCCAAATTTCTGAAAAATTCATGAGGAGCAATACATTGAACCAAGGATTTCTCGACGAAGACTTGAGTCTGGGGGTGAGCCTAGCAATAAAGAGTGTCAAATTTGCATGTTGAATCAGTTAAATGAGGAAGCCTGTTGTCAAAGATTTTACTACAAAGGCAAGAGCGAAACTCTGAAATTCGTCGAAACGATTTGGTAGCACAAGTACACTGTATTTTGAGAGGTGATCACATTGTTCTTTTTCAGGGGGATCGTAAGCGGAAGTACAACAGCACTTACGATGACAAGCCATTAACTGAAGCAGAGCAAGAAGCATACAAACTCACTGCCATTCACTCTGCAGATCCGATGGCTTCATATATGCATGAGAAGATGGAAAAGAAAGCGCGTAAGGAAAAATGAAATCTACGCGAATTTTCGTTTCGCCTTTTCTGGGCTTCACTGTACATAAAATGTCTGTCGTTAATAAGCTGGCGTATTCGTGTCTTCACCGCATTCGACTCGACAAGTAACTCTTATTGTGTATGGTAATAAATTTTAATGAGTGATGCATTGACTTCTTTGACGTCAAGCATCTGAATGCATTTATCATTCTTAGGATTTTTGAGAATTTCACGTGTAATACGCGGTGTTGCAAATATTTGTAGTTGAGCCTTCAACCATTATCGGCTTTGCCTGGCACTACGAGAAGCCAAACCTGCATACAAGCCTTGCCATTCTGGCGATAGTAGGCATTGTTGAGCCGAGTATGGAACGAAAACGAAGGTCAAAGTGTTTAGTAATACAAGAGTGAAGGAACGATCATAAACATGTGAATGATGCCTTTCTTCCTCTGATGATCCCGTGAACAGACGCGAAATAAGGTGCGAGCCGCGTTGAAACAGACAGCAATTGGTAAAGAAGGGTCTTCTCCAAAGCTCAGAGGCGCTCCTTTTACTGAATTTGCCATATGTATACTTTCCTCACACCTGTAGCTTTCACCTGACGACTCACGTTGGAAACCTCACTGTCCACAGTGCCTCTATCACCGTCACTTCAAAATTTTTACTACCCTCAATACCTCTATAACCGCCTTTGATTGTTCTTATGATTTCATGTTCACCTTCGCCTATGTACCCATCGTCACCTTTCATGCCCTTATTTGTAAACGACAAGACAGAAGGAAGCGATAACAAATGGTGATAAGTGCACGAGCTAACGTCTCGCACCCGTGATCACTTTCCACAAGTCCCCATTTCTTCTCTATGATCTCTTTATAGGGAGCGGGAAAAGTCCTACTATTTATCCTATTAGGTTGGACCATAATTTCTTTTACACTCTCGGGGAAAATTGTGGAAGCTCCTGGAATACTTGGTAGTGGGGGGGGGGTATATAAAGCGAGTTAAAAGGACTACTGACTAACACATTCTTATTCTCTATGGCTTCAACTAGCAGTGAATCTACGACAATTTTGCGAGAGGGGCGAAATTCACGATCACCGCCTCGGTTCCTCAGCATGCAAGGCCACTAACCAAATCAACCAGTCAATGGTTCCAGGTACTGTCTCTTATATGGCGGCAACCCCATGGCTCGATCGACTCAAATTGAAACAGAAAAAAAATTCCAAAAAATTGCACTGAGGAAAAAATTCAAAAAAAATTTTTTCAGAAAAAGGGCGAAAAATTGCCATCCAACACGACAGTCACTGCCGATTTCTACTGCAGGCAACTGGACACCGTAGACGCAAATTTCACCGGAGAAATGGATCGAGACTTCTTCCTCCACGACAACGCTCGCCCACATGTGGAAAAGTTGGCGTGTCAAAGGATCCAGGACCTTGGTTGGACGAAGCTCCCCCACCCACCGTAATCTTCAAACATGGCCCCAACTGACTACCACCTATTCCGATCTCTGACCCACTTCCTCGACGGACGGCAGCTCAAAGATGACGATGATCTCAAAATCGACCTCCAGACTTTCTTCGACCAGAAATCCCCAGACTTCTATAAGCGAGGCATCTATCATCTCCCTAATCGCTGGCAATATATTGTTGATTATAATGGTACATATTTTGTTGACTGAAGTTAGACACAAATAAGGAAAAATAAATTTGAAATTTTTCGTCATTGTGTAACAGAAATTATGGTCCAACTTAATACTTATATCTAGGCTGTATCGGAGCTCAACGCATTTTGAAGCACCATCCATCGAGGACACTCTTTGCCCTACTATGGGCGGGCTTCTTTTGTTCCTATCAGAATCTCATCAATGACCGCGAACCATTCCGTCGGACATTTCGGAACTCAACTGAGACTTTTTGGTCTAACTAGGAAGGGCTTCAACTCCCCATGGATTTGAAATGAGACCCAGGGGGATCGATAGAGCTCGAACGCTGATTATAAGTGTGAAAATCAAAATTGCCAAATGGCATTTTGAAGCGAGTTACGAGGGGTCAAATTTTGCCTGTGGCACCTCATTGGCGAGGCATTTTGCCATCAGCACGGCCGTTCCTAAGCCAGCATCGACCACCGTGGCTTACTGGTAGTGTTTCAGATCTGCAGGATTGAGTTAGACACTACCAGTAAGCCACGGTGGTCGATGCTGGCTTAGGAACGGCCGTGCTGATGGCAAAGTGCCTCGCCAATGAGGTGTCACAGGCGAACTTTGCCCCCTCGTAACTCGCTTCAAAATGCCATTTGGCAATTTTTTCTCACAGTTATAATCAGCGTTCAAAGCTCTATCGATCCTACTGGATCTCATTTCAAAGTTCCATGGGAATTTGGAACCCTTCCCTAGTAAGTGCCGATTATTTCATAGTCCTTACAAGGGAAGGATGGTAAGTCGAAGTGGCCGTTTAAAATGGGGTTTATACCAATGATAGTGCTCGGGATGCCATTCACCAGTCTGCATTCTATATCTGCTGTGCATCTCTGGGAGCAGAGTTACAAGCGTTGAAAAAGAAGCAACTTAGCACATATGCGATAGACAAGGGCAACAGCAGTGTGCTTCGATAGGCAAGTGGTTATGTGCTAGGACCAGGGTCAAGCGTCCAGTTGAGGAAAATTTTCAAAAAATACGACCCCCCCCTAAAAGGGGGTCTCAATACGACCCCCCCTCTTTTACGTCTGTTATTGTTATTTTTCAATTTGGTTCAAGTTCACGTATAAAGAATCTTTAAAAAACAGAAATAAACAAAATAAATAAAAATGACGGATAATCAAGATGGTTAGATCCTGGACAAATTTAAATTGGTCGGTAGCACTTGACAATACTGTTTCCTGAGGAGAATAAAACAATCAGGAAACAACATTCGGACAAACTATCAAGCATTAGACCTCGCTACGATGGGAATACATAGAGATGGGCATTGGAAGAGATGAATGGAAAAGTACGAAGAACTATAAAAATTATAGGGTCAGTTCAAGTCGGGGGGAGACGCAACTTTGCGTCAAATTTTCACCCACGTCAAAGCTTCTTTCCCTCCCTAGGCTTAGGCTAAAGCAGATGAGATCTATGCTTTGAGAAATGCTCTTTCATGGGGAAGGAGGGTATCTCAATTTTAGCCTAAGCCTAGGGAGGGAAAGGAGCTTCAACGTCGACGCAAAGTTAAAGGGGAGTAAAAGGGAGACGATGAAATAATCGAAAAAAACGGAACACCATCAAAATCTGGAACGAGACATAAAAGCACACATGATTTAAAAAAAAAAAGAAATCGGACAGCCCATTGTCATGATTATCCTGCAACTTAGTGAACCTATGGTATAGTGCAGTTGTCCTTACCTGATATATCAAAGGAAAAGAAGGAGCTTTACTTGAAGCATGAGAAAATTTACTTGTTGTTTATTAACCAGTCCTAAAAAGGGAGACGTAGGATGCCCCCGTACTACGGGAGCATCCTACGTTTCCCTTTTTAGGACTGGTTAATAAAAGAAGGGGTAAAGGGTTATCTAATCCATATGTGCATAGTAATGTCTACGGGGCCCGTAGACATTACTATGCACATATGGATTAGAGCTGTAAGAACAGGAGTTCCTCACGAGTCGCTTGACGTAAGGTAATGACGAAATGCATGTAAACAGCAAGTGACGGGATTTTGTTTGGCGGAGTTGACCGAATAGTCAAAAAATACGCAACATACAATTTGGATGAAATAAGTAAATTACATCGAATTCTTTTTTCGGCCATGCGCTCAACTCGAGGTAAATTTTGAATGAAAACAACTTTCATGATACTTCTGCGGTAAATAGCGAGAAAAAGGATGCCTACCTAAATTGACGACCTCACTCTTGGAGTATTCACGATGCTGGTATGACATAAAAAGCTTCAGTGACAACATGAACGTTGTAAGAAACATTAAGTGTGATTGTAGACAACTGAGCAAACAACCTTTCATTGTCAACACCTTGCGTCCATTGCGTAAGCAACTCTTGCCGTGATATCGCCTACTGATAAAATGTTCAGTGAAACTATGATATGACGAGCAAAAGGACAGCATACTTATGCTAAGGCAACTTAATTTCACACCTTCTACTACAATATTGTCATGTCATGCAAATATTTTCATATTATCGTCGTACGCGACGTGCGACGCGGCGATCACGATGGAGCGCGGTATCTTCCCCGTACTAAATTCCAGCATTTTGAAAATACGTCAAACTTTACCTAGAGCCCATCTTTCAAGCAGCTGTAAATTGTTTTCCTAATAACTTCTTTAGACCTATCTATTGGCCGCTTGCTTTTCCTAATGGTTGCTTCCACTTTCTCAATGGATACAAACGTTTTTCCGGTCCACATAGTGGCCGCCAACACTAGGTTACGTACTTACGGTCGTAGTAAGGCATGGAAGAAGTTCATATCAGCTAATTTTCCTTTTTCAACTTATAGTTTTTGGAGTATTCATCCACGGCGATACCCGTGGATAGATGCCGCTTCCCACGGCTAATCGGTCAATTTCGAAGGTGTCTCTGTACGTGAATTCTGTGCCGGCGGACCAATGAAAGGTTCATTTACACTGGTTGGCTTCGTTGCGGATTGCGCCATGCATGAAGTTTCCATGATGATCGAGTTAAACTAGTTTCGGGTTCGAACCCAGTTAATCAGTTTTATCATTTCTCACCTTACAATTTAGACCCTCAGTCTGAGAAATTCTGTTGGTCACTGTCTACCTCAACGATTACGACCCTCCCCCCTCCTAGCGGACCAAATACGACCCCCCCTGTTGAGGATTCCTCAACGGAGGCTTGACCCTGGCTAGGACTCAAGTTCGAGGGGTTACGAGTTCGGATCCTTGCTGAATGTGCGTCTTTGCAATTTTCCCAAGTTACTTCCAGAACGTGACAAACAGGAATTATATGCTCCGAGAGCTTGATATCACTACGAAAGAGCATTATTGAGGAAACGAATCCATTTTCGATGTTTTATCATGTATATTTCCACTTCTGCGTTTATTGCCTGTATGGTATTTTACAACATTACTTTATAGATGACAATGACCCTTCGGCCTAATGTGAGTTCTGCCAGGATTGCCACTTGAATGTAAGGCAGGCTGTGTTGAAGAATACTCGACATTTGTACAAATGTTCGAGTAGGTTTTCATTAAACCTTGTAATTATTCAGAAGAGACACAAATTTGAATAGTGTCCGTGTAAACCATGTCCACTTCTAGCTTGATTTATACACTACTCTGAAAAACATGTTTGTGAAGGCAATAAACGAAGAAGGAAATGTACATGACAAAACAGCGAAAATGGATTTATCCCCTCAGAAATGCTCTTTCGTCGTGAGATCAAGCTCTCGTAGCATGTAATTCCTTGTTTGTAACGTTCGGGAAGTAGCTTGGGAAAAATGCAAAGAAGCACATTCAGCAAGGATCCGAACTCGTGACTCCTCGAACTTGAGTCCCAGCACATAATCACTTGGCTATCGAAGTACACTTTTGTTACACTTGCCTATCGCATATGTGCTAAGTTGCTTCTCTTTCAACGCTTGTAACTCTGCTCTCAGAGACACACAGCAGATATGGAGTGCAGATTGGTGAATGGCATCCCGAGCCCTATCTCTAGTATAAACCTCATCTCGAACGGCCACTCGACTTACCAACCTTCCCTTGTTAGTAAGAACTGTGTTTCTTAGTTTTCGATGATCCATGCTCCAGACTTAGAGCTGCACCCATCCCGGACGCACTTCTGCAGTAAATAGCTCCTATTCAGGATACGCTCCACTCACCGTGGGAGTGCCTTGACTCGACACTGACCCGACCTTTGCAATTTGTCCTTCAGTAATTCCAAATTTCGTGACAGACAGACGCTTAGACGCATTCTGCCATATTCTCACTATCTATCCCACAACTAACCCCACCTATTACAGGCTGTCCTTCAAATAGTTCCAAATTTCCTGGCAAACATACAGACTAAGCCTACTAGGCCATTCCGACTGGGTACTGGACCGGCGGCGTAGACGCCATATGGAGGGAAGGAGTTGCCCTCAGCTCGCCACGATACCCTATCATCCAGAAGTTGTCTTTGACCATTAGAAACAAGTTACTTGCCGTATTTACCAACTTTTGAACCATCTGTTCCTTTTGTAGCCCATGCCTCTACTTTGATGATATAACTTTGACCTGAATCCCTAATTCAATTCTTTCGTGCAGAATTGGCAATTTTAATCACTATCGATCAGTAGCCTATGACTCTGCATGGTCTTTACTTCTGCGACTCCATTACTTCAAGGCACACCGCGATAATCTTATTAGAGGCTTACTTTCTTTGAGCAAGTAGGTCTCTAGATAGGTGCTCAGGCTGCACCCTTGCTGCGGCTTGATCGTGCATCCTCGCGGCGATAGGCGCGTTCTACCCGAGCCGAGTTGGACCCATCCAGCCGAATCACGCTTGGCCTTAGATGACCAGATTTCCAACGTGGCTCTAACGTGGAGAAGGAAAGGTGCGATAAGACAAGATAAGGCAGCGATTCCAATAGTGAAGGCAGCTTCAACCAAGAAGAACAGGGTAGCATTCTGTGCGATATCATCTAGCAAAAACTCAGTTCTAATCTCCAGTACTCACAAGGACTGAGTGCAGGAGCTTCATTTTTGGTGATTGTGAAGAGTTTTGATTCATTTTCCTTTCAATGGTGTGTAAAGCAGGACCTTCACGTCCTGTAATACGCGCGATAACTCTCATATAGCGAGGTAGGCTTTCAGGAATTTGATTCAGTAACCACCTTTTTTGTTCTCTGCGCAAAAACCGATAAATTCACTTCTACCCAGTCTATGGACCATTCTAGAGGATATGCTATACTGTGGTAAGTATCGTCACTCTGAAATACTCCCTACTTCCATGGGGAGATCTCCTTGAACTGCTCCATTGGAACGCGGCTTACCTTAGCTACTTCTTCTCGACGCGTGGGCTATTTTTGACCTATGCGAGTTCCTAAATTCGAGCATTGGGCATTTTAGTGCAAGCTCCGCCCTTGGTGGAGCTAAACTTAGTTCTTACGTGCTCCGCAGACATTGGTCAGTCCCCACCGAATCTTAACTAGCCCGACTTCTCCAGGCACATTCCTAACTTGCTTCTACGTGCTCCGTATTTAGTGAGCCCCTACCCAGTCCTTACCCTCGCAATCTCAACAGACCCATTCGCAACTTCCGATTTTTGCCACTTTAGTGATAACTTAAATTTGTGCAACTATCTCTTTCCGCGCAAGCCTCGCCTACGATGGGCGGAGCTAGGCTTAGTTCTTATGTGCTCCGCGAAAATAGGTTGGCCCTCATCAAATCCTAACTTGCCCGTTCTCTACTGGCTACAGATCAGCTAGATGCATTATGTGACGAACAGACACACACACATCAAATAAACACATCTAACTTCTGGTTATA
>OZ022258.1:36857755-36965312 GCA_963978905.1 Trichostrongylus colubriformis | reverse complement strand
CCTCTAGTAGCCGAGAGATTTCTAGTTTCATTTCGACGGTCAGCGCTTATCCCAATGTTATCCCACGACTACGTGCTAACATAGTGTCCTACTTTATATAATCGGCTAAGTGTGTCTGTTGGTGTGTGTGGGTGTGTTTGTGTGTGTGTGTCTGTTTGACCGGAAATTCATATCTCGCGTCGCAGCAAAGGTGGGACCCTGAATCTCAGATATGATATGGGGGGTGGTATGGGGACCCCAGCGGCGGTGGACCGAAAGTGTTAGCAGCTGATAAGGGCTGATAACGAGCGTCAAAAGCTAATGTGGCCAGACCCGTTTCGCCTTTCGGGTCGATCCTAGAGCGCCGACTCTCATCGGTATTTTAGGGGGGTAGGACGGGAACATCAATGGTGGGTGTTCCAAACTGATAACGTTTGATAAGATTCGATAACGAGCGTCAAAACGCTAATGTGGTCAGACCGTTTCCCCATTCGGGTTGATCCTAGAGCGCCGACACTCATAGGTGCTTTGAGGGTTGGGACGGGCACATGAATGGTGAGTGATCCATACTGATAACGGTTGATAAGATTCGATTAAGAGCGTCAAAAGGCTAATCTCGTCAAATTCGCTTTGTTCTTCTGGCTAACAGTGGAATGTTCACACTCACCGGCATTACAGGGTATAGGGACCTTAATGGTGACTTTTCGAAACCGGTAACGGCTTACAGGGGCTGATGAGAGCCATTAGGAAATGGGAAAGGGATAAAATTTGATACACCGCTTGCTATTGCTATACGACTGCTATAGCAAATGCGTCTGATGCTCAGCACCATCAGCTGAATATATTTTGTTTATGTTCTGATATCTGCTGCCGATGTATCGACCGCTAAATCGCCTAGCGTTCCAAATAATGGTGCATGTCTTTTGATATTGCGATCTACATGTATGATCAATTACGATCTACATTGTGATAGCAAAGCAAGCTACTCATTCCTTCATGCGGTGATAGCGACAATACTGGGTGTCGACCGCTAGACTATGTAAAATTCATAGTGATGCATGTTCACAAAAACGATAAGCATCGATAACAGGCATATGGAACTGCTACTAATATGTAGGAAATAGATGCCCAGCAAATAGATAAATTGCTACCAATCGATGCAGTAGGATCCAAAACTGTCGATCTCTTAACTATCCAAATTCCAAATAGTGCCGCTTCAGCCGAAGGATTAAGGATTAGTGTATAAACATATGCTCTTCCTGATCCATTTACTTTAATCGTCAGATTATTTGGACCTCCAAAAACTGGTGGGCTCTTTTGAGGTGCCATATGAGGTGGTAATTAACTATTACAAGTTAGGCTGGCGCACACTACTGCGCGCATCAAACAGGCGAGCACGCAAAAATGAGTTGGTCGGTATCGATTGTTGGGTATAATCATACGAACAGTTCGCTAAGGGAGACCGCAAAAAAAGGGAAAGGGAAGCAAAATCTCGCGAATTTCGTCTTTCCCCATATCGAACGATATCGATCATGCTCATTTTGTGTGCTCCCCTGTTTGATGCGCGCAATAGTGTGCGCCAGCCCAACTGGTTAAAAAGTAAGGAAGCGAAGCTTGATACCATTCATTGCAGATGGTTATAAATAGACGTTTGAAGTCTCTCAACGAAGGAGCTGGGGCTTTGACAATGCAACCGCTGCGACGGGTTAACTGTCAGGATATTCATGATTCCTAGTTTCACTTTTACGGCTCGCGCGTATGGCAACGTTTCACAGACAACCACTAGTGAAAAACTACGAGTGTGAAAAAAAGCGATTATGAAGGTCAAGGTGTTTTGTAGTTTGACAATAAAGAAAATCAAACCAAACGGTGAAAACCCGAAAAATGACACCTTTTCTCGCTCTCGTCACTGGGTCTCAAATCCCGTTGCTAGGGGGCAGAGCTCAAGGTAGGTTTGGAGGAGGAGGGGGGGGGGAAATTGTTCATTTGTTCCGAAAATTGTTCATTCTTCTACATCACTTCGCACTTGCAAAAACACATAGTAGACACGTTGTCGACGCTTGCTTGAGTAACTCGATGGTAAAGAGGAATATAAGAGACGAACGATGCACTGCAAAACATTCTTATCACAGTATTGCTGCTCGAATAGCGCGTAAGAGCAGCAGCCAAATAAGAATCACATCAAGTCGCGGTTATTCCTTGCAGAACTGTGGTTCCGTGATCATGCAACTGTTCCGCTTCGCGCACCTCATGCGTAGGGCTTTGTGATTTTGGGATAGTGCAGTAATGCCATTCGTACCACTCCAGATAAGCATGGGGTATGTATCCTATGTTCACTCGAATTGCAAGCAAACTGTAAAAAGTTTCACAAGGCGTAGTCCTACGATTGTTGCTTGATGGCGTGCCTGACAATAAGAGGTGAAATTAAATTGATGCAGTCCCTTAGAGGCACCGCAAGGGATTAGGAAAAAGGTGAGAACTGAGAAACGAAACTCGCTTTGAAAAAGCGTGGCTCTGGAGTCTTATCACGATCACGCGCTACGGCATGTTGCTCTGCAGTTAGTGAGCCGAGCGAGTTGCCAGCGGGGGCAGGACAACGTTCGCGACCAGCTGATTCAGCCTCTCTACCCGTCTGCACCCTACCCCTGGCCAGTGACGGGAAGGGGCGTCAGAGAGGAAGGGGTGTTCGAGTCCTAATCTCGCTTTTTTGGCCGACCTATTCTTCCTCTACTGTTACGCTGCTGACAATCCCTACTTTCACATACCATAAGCTGCCGAATGTACCCTTTCCGGTGTCTTCAAAGGATCGTCCACGGAAATATGAGTTTTATGATACTCATATATTAATGTTGTATTTGCCTAATGTGGGTCATGCAAGGATTCACGCAAAAAAAAAATGAAAACGGCTAAGATACAGCACAACAAAGTCTCGGCCGGGTGGGCGGGGCAACCGAGCAAATGCGCACCCTGTCATCCGCCGCTGTCGAATATGCATTGCAGGAACAGAAAGTTAAGTAAACAGTCATGCTCTCCGTTCTCAACCGCGACGGAAGAGGGGCGGGGCTTTTACCCCTCCCACCCGGCCGAGAATTTTGGGAGCTGCGTCTTGATCGAATTCTCACTTTTTCGCGTAAAACTTTGCATGCGGCACTTATTAGGCAAATACAACATAAATATATGGGTAACAAAGAACTCATTTTTTCGTGGGCGATTCCTTCGAAAACTGTTGTGGTATAATGAAACGATATGGTTACAAACCACGGAGTTATATGGTCGTGGCACCAGCAGATAAGTAGCTACAAAAAACAAGGGAAGTGGAAGGTGTAGAAAGTTTCCTGAAGCTAGGCAAATATGCTTGATACCTAAAGAAAGCACTAGTAGCTCAGAATGATGCGTTTGGGGCGAATGAACACTTTAATAAGTCAACAGCACCACATTTTTTATCATTTCTCAGTTGCCCACGTGAATCGACACTGCCGAGCACTGAGTTTTCCTTTTAATTTTTCAGATCATTTCACGAGCCCCAACTGCGCTCTTCGCCATTTTTCAATGGGGTATCGGAGTTATAATGGTGCTCCCTATCAGCCAACCGCCGTACGACGTGACCTACGAAATGAAACCAACGCTGGAGATTTCGGTGGCACCATCGTTATTGGCGGTGTGTCAATTATATATTTGAGGAACAATATATTCATGAGGGTGGGCTGACTGTGACATAACCATGATATCTTCTTCATGTTGAAACAAGGAGTAAGCTTGTGATAAGTCATTAGCAGCGAATGTAGTTTCTCCCCTTAAAAAGTTTCTGGATCTTGCCTTGGAAATATTGTAAGATCGTGCTATCAAACAGTTTCATTTTTCTTTTGAACTACGACAACCGTTAACAGTACAATCCTAGCTTGCAAATATAATGGTACTGTCTACATCCGCTTTATTATTCGCCACCTGCATCATCTGCTTCGTGCTCCTTTTCAGTTACGTTCGGAAGAACACCTTTCACATGAGCCGGTAAGATGCTCTAAATTCATGACGTGAAAAGTAGAAGCAGAGATGTGATCAGCAGCAGAAGATCTTAGACTGAGCCTTTCTGAAGCATAAGTTTACGAAAGTGTTTCGCCTAGATGGCGTGAAGTGCGTGTCTGCGTACAGGTGGCTGGGCTTGTGGTTGCTTTCATGATACAATTTGTATACAATGGTGGTACGTACATCCTCAACGACCTTGGTGAGGTAAGCTAATTTCAGATGAACGAGTATTTTTTTACCATAATAAGCCACTACCAACACAAGGGCAAGTATTGTGCTCCAGATTTTCAATCTGTATCTTTATTTTCGGTGCTAATGTATTAGGTTGAGTCAATATGAATCGGACAAATGGACAAATTTTAATCATTATCGTACAACATTTCAACGACAACTGGGATTCAATTGAAATATTCTCCATGTCGATGACCTTCTGCCACGGGTAAGGCAGATAATGGATGCCCTTCCTCCAGAAGGCCAGGGGCTGGAGCTCGGAGAAGTTCTCGAGCGCCTTCTTGACGCGTCGCGAGTTTTGAAGTCTTGGCCGTCCAGGCGGCGTTGGAGGTGGGAGAAAAGGTGGAAATTGAAGGGGTCAGATCGGGGAGTACGGTTGGTGTGGAAGCACGGTCCAACTGTACGACAGCAGCGGGGGCCTTGGTCGATCTTGCAATGTGTGGTCTCGCGTTGTCGTGCTGGAAGTAGACATGTGACCGCCACAGTTGCGAATTTCGAACGTTTGCTTTCAATTCTCGTGATCGACGAAAGTAGACGTTGGCGAATACTGTTGTACCTTCATCGAGCAGCTTCTAGTACTCTACAACGTGTACGCTCCACCAACCGCGGTTTTCGTCTTCGATGGAATAGTCGCCTAGCGCAAACTTTGTATGCCACAAGTACACTGTACTTTTAGTAGGGGCATGCTCCTTGTGAACGTCCCTTCAGCGTCTGCCAATATCCGTGGGTTCCTGACCAGATAGCGATAGAAATAGTATGACGTTGCAGATGTGGCCTCTGGCCGGCTTGAATTCGTGCGGCATGGTGGCGGAATGAAACTACTTTGGAGTGATTATTTTGCGGTACTTTAAAGAGCTTCCCATACTCATTCCAACGGTACAGTGGAAGGTCGTGCCGTCCCAGATAAATAGTACAATACAGTAAACCGTGAGATCAGATTTATTAGAATATTACGAACTCGAGATCAGTCCGGTCGCAAGATTACGGTTGATCCTGGGGGAAGGTGTCGGGCCCCAGAGGCGATAGTCGAGGATACGAGCAGAATCAGATGACGAGTGGACGGCGAGCGGGGAGTCCATCATGGCGGCGTCCGGGCCGCGAATACCAGGGCGTCCAGAAGAAGGAGCTTGAAGAAGCCTCCATCGAGCGAGCGCGGACCTTAAGTATGCGTCGTCAGATGAGTCATCATACTGTATGTTTGTACCCTCTCCCTTCACTCGCTCTCTGCGCGGCAATGTTGTGAAAAGGCTCGAAGATGCGCGAGATCTAGCTGTCTGATAGTTGGGTTACGAATTAATAGGGTGGTATGCTATATTAGGTTTACTGTAACTTGACGCTGTCTTACACGCACTCTTACAGTACCTCGCGCGTTCATTTCTGTTAAAGGCACCGGGAGGGGGGCAAGGGCGGAATAACGTTTACGAAAACAATGGCGTCTGAAAACAAACATATGGGTTCGGTAGATACAATGTGTAACGAAACCAGCGTTGAAAAACGCGCCGTGAGACGGTATTTGGCCCCGGGGCGCGCTTCCGTCCGAACTGCAAGCTTCCGTGGCCGAGCCACGCTTCGTTCATTTTGAAGCTTGTCTTCGGCCTGATGTAACCTTATTTTTGAATTATTTCCTCTTTACTGTTTTCTAGTGACACATTTTACTTGTTTACTTATAGATCTTCTTAATTGTGCATTTCTATACCTGAAAATCTCAGAAGGGTCAAATAAAGTCGGGGGGAGACGCAACTTTGCGTCGACGTCGATGCTCCTTTCCCTTACTAGGCTTAGGCTAAAATTGATATCCCCTCCTCCCACATTAAAAAGCATCTGTCAAAGCATAGGTCTCATCAGCTTTAGCCTAACCCTAGGAAGGGAAAGAAGCTTTGACGTGGGTAAAAATTTTGCCTCTCCCCCCCCCCCCCCCCCGACTTTATTTGACCCGTAAGTACATCTAGAAACAATATAAGAAAGAACAAAGTGAAAACTAAAAGGAAAAAACAAATCTATATTAGAACCATCTTCTTTTGGCACCATGCCTAGGCGTCAAATTGGCGAGTTTGTGCAATGGCGGCCACTCAAGCTCGTCCACACTACGTCTGTTCTACCGTAAGCCAAAATTACCCCTCCCGGTGTCTTTAACTCGTTGCGGAGTGATGATCTCTAGAAATCATCACTACCATTTGTCCGAGCCATATCGACTCAACCTAATAGTTGGGGGGGGAGGGGGAAGGAGGGAGGGCACTCGACAAAAGTATAAGTCGCGCCCAATCTCTGCTTATAGGCTCTCATTATAGGGGTCATTTTATGCCTAGATACAATTGAATTATTCTTCCATTGATATGTTACGAAAAATTCGCTCAACTGAACAAACAACCACATGACGGGAACAACACGCGTATCCGCCTAAGCCTAGGGAAAAGGAATCTCCTTAAGGCTCAGGCCAATATAGGATGAAAAAAGCACGAATTTGCTTTATCAGAATCGTTTCTATGCAGGATTTGAACCCTATTCGGCTAGCGTTATCACGTCTCTGCGCTCCACCCCTACGTTAGAGACGCAGAGCAGACTGTTGCAGAGCTCCCCCAACTGCATTAGGCCGCGTTCATAGCCATCGTGATTGGCGCATAGGCGCATCGACGCTCCGGGGTATCGCCGCTCAGGCGCAACCCAGAGACGCGCGCACATGATGATGGAAATATTATACAACCAAATCGCCGCCGATGCACCCAGAACTCGGGAGGGAATGACATTGTGATCAATATAAATCCTGTGCACATTCACACGTTCGCCGATGCGCCGATGCGCCCAAAACATCGGCAGGATGTGGCCAGGCGATCGATGAGTGTCTTTGGCTACATTCGCCGGTGCGCTGATGCACCAATCACGATGGCTATGAACGCGGCCTTAGCGCTTTATTTATCTCACTTGTTTTACAAACATGCAAATTGCGTGTGCTTCTACCATGTACGCCAGTTATGCATTTGATGTGAATAATATGCAACTCCTTGAAGGCAGTGGTAAGGGTAATTCTGTTGTAACGTTCATTCCAATCTCTAATACTGACCAGTTAACGTTTTCACCACGAAGGCTGACACGTCATGCAGCACATAATTTGTATCGACGGGCGGTAATACGATACGATAAGTATCACTTTACCATCATTTTTGCTACTTTACACCTTAACCATTTCAACTAAGTTGAACCTAGGAGGCGGACCTTGTTATGAAAAGCGTTGCCTGTTAGACGCAAGGCTTCCTTCAAAATCCGGAGATGCTCCTTTTACCGGGGATTCCGCCACACATTATTCTCTTCACCCTTCCAGTTATCATTTGGATAAATCACTTCAAGATTTCCTATTGCTCACAATGTCCCCACCAGGGTGTGTACCCTATGCCACTATTTCGACCACGACGGCCTTTTGCGATGCTGTGTGTGCGAGCATCGCAAAAGGCCGTCGTGGTCGAAATAGTGGCATTGCCATGTAACCGCGACAACAACCAACTATAGCGTATGCCTACGCTATAGTTGGTTGTTGTCGCGGTTACATGGCAATGCGAGAGGCGCCATATACACTTGACTTGTAATCGCTATGAGATCCAACAACAGGGCGCCTTCAGCTCGTCCGCATCGCTTTGCTTACGTACCGCGGTGCGAAATCCTAGCATAAGGGCACCACCCCCTCCTCTATCACTGTATAGGCTAAGCGGAAATGCGTGCCACTTGTCACTTCACACGCCACCTGTACGCTACTGCGCGCATTGCAGGGTGCGTACCGTTATGTCAGGATGCCGCACTGCGGCATGTCGCAAGCGAAGCAGTGCGGTCGAGCTAAAGGCGCCATTTTCGGTGGTGTCATACCAGTACAGGCCAAACCCATAAATTTAGCACTATATATGTGAGGCGCCATTTTCATTGCTACTTTCGTTCACTTTAGTGATGTGTACCAGCCCATCTTGAGTTACGATTACCTGTTGCCACACCTTTAAAAAACCGATTGCCTCAACGTGAGACGCACCCACTGTGCAAGATGAAGATACGATGGATGAGTTAGCTTGTCGGGTCATCCAAGTGTTAACCTAGGTGTAGCGCCAGAAGATGACCTGCCATGCGGTCAGGGCGGTCCTGTCCTTAAATAACCTATTGCGAGTAAGCCTCCGAGATGTTTCGTTACTGCATTGGAATCACTGCGGTGAGCTGTTGAACATGGTACCGCCGATATGAGTTATACGGACCCTTCACATTGTGTCACATGGTTAGTGTCACGTGGCAATCAATCAATTATCAAATTGTCATGTTCGCCCGTGTTAATTATTGACGAACAGTATGCGCACCGTCAACAAAATACTCAGCAGTAAAACACACTGAGAACCACAAGAAAACGAAACAGTGAGAATGGCTTGGATGACCTTCTTGTCTTGTCCGACAGCTTTAGCCAGTGGTGTTCGACACGTCATTTGCCCGTTGGTAGAGGACGATGTGCTCGCTTCCATCGTTACAAAACCTCGTGCAAAGAGAGCGATTGCGCTAGTTGTAGCTAAACGAGGTCAAAAGGTCTAGCGCTGGCAGGTACGCTAGGGAACTGGCACAACCGGACAACAGAAGATTGATGGTAGTCGAATGCGGAGAGCACCTACTGCTCATGACGCTGACAAGAAGAAGACTGATTCTCGGAGCTGGTTTGGGCCAATGACGACCTGGCCCGAAACCTCAAGTGAGTTAGCTGATCTCCTTCAGGTAAGTGGGTCAAATTGTGAACAACTTCGTATTCACGTCATGGTTATGGCAGGGACCCTGATAGTGCAGAAGTCGTCACGAGTCACGACACCAATAATTCAATCGATGTCGATCGATGCCCCATTGCTTCATAGAATATCAATCATCACTGTGATCTTTCTCACCCACAGATCTGGCCCATCACTCAATTCCGACCCTCTACGGCAAACCCGTAACTTCACTCGATATATCGATAGTCGTAGTCTATAGAGCCTCTACCTATGCCATCTTATACTTGATTTCGGCCAATAGTCGCTTTTCCCATTCTTATGCATTAGATTTTCCTTGTCTACACACTACTTCACGTCGCGCTTTGATATTGGTTCCTCTTTCGGAATCCTCACCGGATCCAATCTCCTCCAGCGAAATTCGCCTCTCACTTTTATTAATCATCCTTTCCCCCCATCCTAACTCCTCCAGAACCGACTTCACGAATTTTCCGTTGATGATCGCCCATAGGCGCAGAAGCTCTGCTCACCACTGTTCTCTTCCTTTTCATAGCCCTTTCTGTTATTAACCACTCCCTTTTTTCCGTGGTTAGGAATCGAAATGCAATTCCCGTAGCAAGCAGAACCTGATCAATCGCACGCTTCTTCCTTTCGATGCCAGTGGCTTCCGCGAACTGAAGCGTTATTCCTTAGAAAGCTTCCCATAGGCGACTCACCTCGGAAGTTGACTCTGCTGTTTCAGGCAGTGGGTGTATTGAACCCTGAGGGCGCCGACTAACGGCTTCATGTTTTGGTGACGGTGAAATTAGCAAGCCACAGCTTGATTCTGCTTAAGGAAAAACACGTCAGAGATACTTTCCCCATTACTTTTATCTCTTTCATCACTCAATGATCTGTATACTTGGCGTGTGAGCCGTGAGCACAGTGACTTTTTTCCTCTGTTTCTTACATCTCATTTAGATAATGGTTATTAATTGAATTGTACACGTTGTCTCACAAGCGTATAGAAACCTCCCAGATAACAATTCTTCGTACCTGGAGAACACTGGGACCGCTGGTATACTGCTTGCTGTCCTGTGTGCACCCATGGACGTGCTTGGCATTCAACTTGGAAATAAGGAATGAAATCATGAAAATGTTACAAGGATGCATCAGCAAGGTAATGCTATCCTGGCGAATATTTGAAGGCGCATTTCACGGTCATTCAAATGTAGAATCGTATCGAATAGGGCGCCTAAGCTCCTGTCGTGCAATTAGTTCACTTTACACCGAATCTTTTGTAATGCATGTCTCCATAACCGCTAAGTCGTTTTGGCCGGCTCTCGCAACTCTGCCTTTGGTAAATCACAACTTGGCTGTGACTACATCTTTTCTCATAGAATATGCGTTCGACCTGTCACACGTTTGCCAACATGACGCATATTTGCTCATCTCTTTTGATAAAAGCGTTTGAAAAAATGGGGGTTACTTAGCGCTAGTTCTGACGAGTATAAAGGAGGAAAGTGGGCCTTAGCTTGTAATTAGTTCAGTTTGTGGGAGACGATTCCCGTCGCGACCGCTGCTTCGTAAAGTCGCGCAGTACCAATTTTGCGAGTTTTTGCTAAACAGAGGTACTCGAGGTCTTATCCACATCTGTGTGAAGAGGGTAAATACTTCATCTATCCTCTGCTGATACCGACGTTCAGCGCTTTCTGTTATCCTTATCGAAGCGCTTCGATCAATTAAAGCTACTTGTTTTCATTTCTGCCCTCCAGAGAGAACCTTGTCCAGCCCATCAACTCCTTCCCTTGCAGTCCTTCTCTTGCAGATGCCTCCGTTGCTGCCCGACCAAATTCGAGCTCGCTAAGAGAAATCATTCAGAAATGCCTTTTTAGTGTAAAGTTAAAAAGCCGTGATAGTTCCAACTTCTTATATAGTTAAAGTTTTATATCGAGTAAGAACAATTTCTATCCACCCAACGATCAGTGTGCGTGATTGTATGGGTTGGCGCGGTTTCAGACTTGCATTTGTCATCTCCTTACAACCTGAACTTTGCACAGATCGCTTCTCTTCTGTTTCCCTTCTTTCTCTTCCTTTTCTCTTATTGCACACGCGAATACGCGACTGGTGTATTTCGTTGGAAGTGCTTACGAGCACTGTTAGCTTGCGGAAAAGTAAAAGCCAGTATCATGAAGATCAGTCTAGTTTTTGGAGTTTCAGTGAGTTTCTATAACAATTTCTCTTTTCAATGAGCTTCCTCAACTATTTTTCTACACTACAGAGCAATGCAGCATCTCTATTTCGACTTCTGTGCACGGTGACTCACGCGTGTGCCTTCGAGCATCTAAAGGCAAGATTAACTTTTTTTGGTGTTTCAGAAAGGAATCATATCCTTTCCTCTAACTGCTACCATTCCGATATTCCATTCGAGGATCCAGTAGTTATTCACTCTGTGAGGAAGATGTACGTGAAAAATAGAACATGTATCGACATAATACACGTTTCAGAGAGAAATACAGTGCTAGGTTTCTGGTTGAGTTTTTGTATATTTATAAAAGAGTTCATATTATGCAGATAATGCCGGTATATCTCGTCAACCTGTTGTGCCGGAGACAAGCAAACATGGAGAGTCGCGCTAGAGTAATGGTTCACCGCGCGTAACAATACTCCAATTGATTCCAGTGGGTGTGATACGGTATTCGATAGGAAGACGATTTATAAAGGGTGTGAGGACTGTAACAGTGAGTTAACTCCAGCACCAGTCTAGCATTCACTGTAACCCAAAGGGCGTAAACTTGGGTGAAGGGTGCTAGTAGCGGTGAACTCACACACTAACACTGGATTTGACGCCGAACAAGGCTAGTGGAGGCCCGCCGCATTATAAATCGCTAGTCATCATCTTTGTGAGATTTGGTGACCGCTACGGATAAAAGAAAGAACAAAAGAGTGGATGAGCTTTCAGTCGTGGACAAGTGTGTAACTATACAGTAGATTTCAAAGGATTCACATTAAGACCGAATCCATGTCTTCCTTTCCTTAGTCAGCTGCGGATTCCTTCTTAGTATAATATTAGATTCTCTGCAGCCTTTTCTTGTGATAGCCGACTGGTTTGGACCAAGCATGTTTCATTGTGAGAACAATGCATCCGGTTTTGAAATAGTGTGCATTATGAAAATGTGGGCCATTTAGCGCTCAACGAGAAATGGTAATGAATGAATTTTATAATAATGAAGAGAGGCTAACACCGCCAATTCGGATAACTAACTTATGTAACACATTATACAAACTTTGCTTTTATATTGTCTCCAGCATTAACTCTTCAGGCTACATGTCAGACGCAGCCATTGTTAATTTAACGTAGACATCACGTATCTTTTTCGTCTGTTACAAACTTAAAATATGAAGTTGTGAAACAGTTTCATGCCATTTTTATTCCCTGTGCTTCACAACACTATCTTTATCTTTCACAAAGTCTATACATATATTCGATGACTTCTTTAGCTCTATGAGACAGTACTATTATTGTTTTTTGATCCTTTGTTTGTAATATTAATGGGTCTTAGAAGAGGAGTAATCAAAAGTCAAAACGTTGATCTTCGGACATGTCTTCACCTTCGCCTACGATCGAGCTCTATCCGAACTTCTCGAAGGGGTATAAATACGTCGCTGAACAATTTATCGTTATAATTGACGGCGCATAGTCTAACAAAGCTAATTGATGGAAGCTCGATTTTTAGTGAAAAAAAGGCAGGTGCCGAAAGTGCAGATTTCAGCTAACATAGGTACACCACTTATATACCTTGGAAATACTGAACAACAGAATGATCCAAAAAGCAGTAGTACCCTTTCGTAAAGCAGAAAAGTACCCTTTCGTAGAGCAGAAAAAATTCTATCAAAAAAAATGTATATTGTTCCTGATACTTAATGTAGACGAGGAAAAACAGAGGGCCAAAAAGCAACTTTTTGGCTTTTGATTACTCCTTCTCTAACTCTCATGAACACTGAAAAACTCAAGGATTCGAAAAACAAATAAAGCTTTTTTTGTAGAGCGAAATTCTATCCAATACACTTATAAATATTGTGAAAGTTAGAGTGTTGTGAAATACAGGGAATGAAAACGAATCTATTGCACAGCCTGAGGGTTTTTTGAAGCTTATAGCATAATTTCAATAGTCATGCTACAAGGTTCGTAGTTGTGTGTCTTTTTGACTTCTATACTCTCTTCATGTACTTCTTTAATATACTGTCACATATCTGACTAGAAAGAGTGAGATCGGCCACAAGCGAATTGAATTACCACTTGAGCAGCCCCTTTAATTTGCTTAAACACATCACCGATAAAAATTCAAGTACAAATACATGAAAGCTATTTTTTAACAGATATTGCACCGAATAACTAAGGTCGGTGCTTTCTGAAACCTCACCGGTGCTGACGTTGGTGTAAAGCGCAGACACGTCAAACGATTCTATAACACAGTCGTTTCCCAGTCTGCATGAACGTAAACGATCCTTAAATTGTCCCGTATTCGATAAATGTGATTGTCCCGTATTCGATAAATATGACGGTATATGAATGAGGAGTTCACCGATAATTTTGTTGAGAAATCATGAGATGCGGTTGGTGGGTCCATTCACACAGATTATCATAGTTCTAATCTAGCAAACGTGCTGCAGATGTGAACACATGTCTTCGGCAAAAGATTTGTGAGTTTCAACTAGGTTATAAAGGACTTGAAACATAGGGTTTTCTAGTTTGAGCCTTCGGATGAATCTGTCGTCAAGCCTTGCTGATTTGCTCATTTCCACCCCATAATGTGTTCAACTTTGAGTGTGGAGGTGAAATGCTTTTTCTGCTGGTTGGCGATGAAAGCTCGTATCTGCTAGATCTGTGACTTTCCTATCCAAAGATTGGGGTAGTACCACGAATTTTCCGCAATTGTCACTAACCGAAGGCGTATTTCTTTGCGTCATATTCTCTTCCGAATTTCCCTTAACCCTTCTCACTGAACTATTATTAGGTTACTGTGCCTTTTGCGCTTGAATCTATGTAACGCTTCAAGCACTCCCTTTGAAAAAATTCGGAATGCAACATCAGCTGCGGAATGGGTTCGGACACCCCACGAAACGTTCGCGGGAACGGAATAGGCTCAATACGCTGTGGCCATTTAACCGCTTGAATTTGTAAGTTACGCCTCGCTTTCGTCCTCGAGTGATCTCACAGCCTGGCAGAACACATACAATTTTACGATTCGTAACCAAGCTGATCATTTGCGAGATGTCGTGGTCTACGCATGAACAAAAGGAATGAGTGCATCTCAGTAACTAATGAAGTCTTGCTCTACATTCCACTATGTGAGCCCTGATAATCAAAACGTCACAGGTGCACGTGCGCATCTTACTGAGGCACTGTAGCAATGCACCGACCGGGTAGTCTACTTGCTTGTTGTATCGCTCGGTGCTCGTGGAACTGAGTGAGCAGTTCCTTGTATGAAGTCAGATGCCACGAAGCCCTATTTTTGCCCTTTTCGTGAGCTAATTTCAGTTTTTTTCTTCATCAGCGTATTCCGCAGCACCTCTAATTTCACAATTAAGCGCTTCAACCCACTCAAGGTAGTCTTGGAATGTGCCTTCAAGCGAAATAAATATTCCACCTTAACAAACCTGTACCACAGAAAATAAACACAAGCATATACATACGTGGAGAAATGCCCAGATTTCAAGAAAGCGAACATGGAGAATACCTATAAGGTTTTTAGTATTATAGTGAAAGTTTCATTGATTATTTCCTCCAACTTGGTGGGTGTAAGCTTTCGAGTATCTTATTATACTGATGCGATATTTTTGATTTTTGATAGCTGCTGTTTATCGTCAAAGCCCCGCTGCGAAAGTCACTACAAGGATGCTGAGTTATGGGGAAAAGCTTCGGTGTCGGACGGGACTCGAAGCCACACTTCTTAGCTTAGCTTTTTAGCTAGCCTGTAGCTGTTTAGCTAAGTTAAGATGAAAGGGGTGTCGGTAGTGTGACGGATTAGCACATATGCCCTGAAAGCATGAAGTGCGGGTTCGAGTCCCGTCCGACACCGAAGCTTTTGCCCATAGTTCAGCATCCTAGTAATAACTGAAGAGGAAGTGTTATTGAAACATTCGACAAGAGAAGCGTTGTTGGTGAGGGCGTCCTCGTCAACACGAAAGCGTGGAAGTGAAAGTCAATGAGGTCAGTGGCCGGCATCTACATCACCTTCGCTTCGGTGACGACATCCTGCTCATAACAAAGGCGAGAAAAAAAGCGGAATGAGCGCTAGCTGATTTCAACTGCAGGTGTGGAAAAATCGCTGAAATGGATATCACGGAATGTCAAACAACATCTGGAAGACTACCGCCGATTTATGCAAATTAAAACGTCGTTCAACGCAAGGGCTCTATCCCATTATCACGAGCCAGAGCACTTGATAGCGTGCTGCACTGCTGCTGACTCCGAATGAGCTCACCCGCTTTTGAGAGAGCATTGTGCTTCGCGCAGTGAATCGCTTTCTGAATCTTGAAGTCAGTTCTGAGGTCAGCGTCTTGAAATACGTTGGATGATGGTTTCATATTTTCACTACAGTTGGCCTCTTCGACCTGGGTTGCTGTCATTGTGACATGTTGGTCATTATGCAATTCAATTTTTTTTGGATTTTGTTATGTTTAAATTTCATATTTTAATCTCATTTAACGTTTGTTCCAGTCAGCCTAGAATAAAAGTGACAGATCTGATGCAGTTGTGATCACGCATTAGCCAGTTAGCTGTAGTACATCGCGCGTAGCTCGGCACTGCTAGGAGTGGGCTACACATAAGACAGTCTGAACAGGAGTTGCTCAGCGATATGATTTAGCAAATATAGCGTATAATTTAAGCGAAGTAGCAGTTATGCAGATGGAGCCATATGTAGGTGCGACCCATTAGTTATAAGTTTCGGTATCTGTGACGCTACTCCATTGATGGTGTTGCCTATCACGCGTTTCTGTCCCTCTGCACAGGATCTTGATTGAGTGAGCTGATCATACTTATTGGAAGATTTGCAATCATTTTCATTTGCTTAATTTCCTTTGAATGGCCTAATTCAAACCATACTGCTCCTGTGGCAGCTTTCACATCTGCGCTTCCTTCTTCTGTGCTGACAAATACTATGTGGTGCTGTGGCAGCACACTGCAGAATAACTAACAGTGTACTAAGTAGACGCTTAATAAGAAAAAGGTGCTATCACAATTTACCGGGTGTGTTGCAAGTGTTCCGGTGATTGGTGAGGCCGGTCATCCATGAACGGGTTTACTTCACGAGACGATTGATTTCATACCAATTTTAAGGTCTTGGCTATCTAGCTGGTCTACTTTTGTCAAAGATAAGGGTCGAAGAGTAAAGGCAGATATTTGTTAAGTTGAATATGTAGTAAAATTGAATATTTGCTACTCCGATGATTAAGTAGGGCATCTTCCATTAAATACAATTTCTAACTGAAAGCAGATACGATCTATGACGAAGGTGAAAGCTACTTACTGTAACAGTCCATAATACAATGTTTTAGTCTCACAAAAACGTTAATTTTGTCGTTTCTATTGTGAATTACATCGCACACAACACTGGTGAACTGACCTCCTGAAACACTGGTCGGAACATTTGCTCGCCACCCACAATCTACTTATTCGGATTGATATTACGAGACCGTTAAGCTGCTCACCTCCGTGAGTGGTTTTTTGCCCTATCGACTCCTTTATCACAATCACTCAATTGCGGACGGACAGACAGACAGACATACTGACAAGCAGACACGCAAAGTAATTGATTTATGCAATAGAAGGATACAATGAACCTTCGCAACTGAAGAAAAGAAGTTCTTCTCAACGGTAAAACGCAATGTGCAAGAATTTCGTCATGAAGTGAGGGTAGGCTAAAAGCCTAGATCGACAGCCTCCAGCCAGTTTTGACTACATTATTGTCTTGATAATAACGTAATACAAGTGGTTCCATGAATATGTAGTGAGTCTCGCAGCGTTCTGGTGGCTGGTGGCTCTCTTTGTCTATCAATTCAGGTGAGTTTGTTTATAGGGGAAATTCCAAGTAACAAATCCGAATCCTCGCGACGCTTCCGAGTCGGCTCACATCATCAGAGGGACTGTCTGACAAACAGGAAATTGGGTTCGAATTAATGAGACTGTGGGAGGGTTTTTATACGCAATAAAGCTGATACTGTTTGCACGTCATTGGTGTTGTGCCAGTGGAGTTGCGCTATACACTCCACGATGATGTTCTGTTCTATCCTAGCAAACTCAGAAAATAAATGTACTCTTTTGTGAACCATATAAATTTCCTCTGAATGATATATAAGCCGCACAAACTTGTAATTTGATAGGCAAAAAACGATTTCATTCACGGAATGACCCAATATTTCTATTCTTTGTTTGTCAAATACTTAGTTCGCCGTGAAGGAAAGCTTTTCACCTTTCTTCGTCCCTGAGTTGAGCAGTTAACGATCGTATCAGGCAATCATTTATTTGTGCATTTATTTGTGAATTTACTACAAGGTGGGTGAGCCATAGAGCTCTGCATTTACCCATCAATGTAAGCGAACTCATCAGCTGCTGCACCTGAGCATCAGGTGAAACAGCTCCGTGGGGAATTTCTCTTTTCTCAAGCAGCCAGATACTTGTGAAAAAAGGAATTTCTCCTATGAGCGTAAAAGAAGAAGAATTCGACCGACTGTGTGGAATTTAACTCTGAGATTTCTCAATTTTATGGTAGGGAAAAATATATTCAGTATTCAGCAGTTATTAGTCACTAGTCTCAAGGCAAATAACATTAGAGGATGGATCTCCTAGTCACGAGCCCTGAACTTCTGAATGCAAAGTATTCCCTACTCTCTACAATTCACCAGCCACAGAAAAGCCTAGCTTGGAACCCCTTTCCTGACAGCCATAGTTACTGCAGGTATTTTTGTGAAAGTCTAGAATAAAGGCAGTCATCTGTGTAATTAAAGACACGTTGCAGGATCATTGGGGTATTACAGCTCCCGCCGCGTTCAAATATTGGGTCTATGCAGAATAAATGGCCGAAACGTAATTGGCCATAACTTCGCTCAGACACAACTTTATTTGTCGGAATAAAAACCATTCGAATCTACAGAATTTTGACAACGATCAGGTAAGGAAAAGATACCATCATGATCAAATTCTGGATTGCGAGAATTAATAAAGTCAAGAATGGCATTTTTACCGTGCATAATTTTTCTGCCGCAGGTTTGCATCGGGAACCCGGAAAAAGTGGTAATCCGTCAGGGATAGGTCTGGGGAATAAGGGGGGTGAGGGAGAGGCTCGATGCCTAACTGCATCAATCTTTTACTGGGTGCGCAAAACAACGCAAAACCCCACAGTTCGCAAGTCACCCGGCAGAAACTGATCGAGACTCTCCCTCACCCCCCTTATTCCTCAGACCTATCTCTGACGAATTACCACTTTCCCGGTTCTCGATGCAAACCTGGGTCAGAAGGAGTTCGCCGAAACGATGCATGTGGAAAATGCCATCGTTGACTTCAGTGATTTTCGCAATCCTGAATTCTATCATGACGGCATATTTTCTTTACCAGATCGTTGGCAAGGTTGTGTAGATTCGAATGGTTTTTATTTCGACAAATAAAGTTGTGTCTGAGCGAAGTTATGGCGTTTTGAAAAAAGTAGTCCGTTTTGGCCATTGATTCTGCATAGACCTAATAGTTTGACCCACAGCCAGTAGGCTCTACCTTTACCGAGACGTGGGTGTCAGTTCGTGGAGCGTGCAGAGCCAAAGAAGCAAGCGTGACTCCACCAAGCAGCCCAGTCCCTCCCACCCACCCCAGACGTGATTGTTGGCAATGATGGTGGCAACGTCGGTAACAACGTTGCAAATGAGGCCTACCATTTGTGTGATAATATAAGATGAGGAAGAAATGTCAATGATGAAGGAGACGTTGATATGAGGAAACAGGTGATATCGCGGAGTTCCTTACGATACCTTCGAGCGGGAAGTTATTTGAAAGCTTGTTTTCACGCGGTGGTCAAAAGGCCTTATTTTTGCCATTTCCGGGGCTTCTTTCGAATTCTTCTTTGTCGGCCTACTCCTCAGACTTTTAGTTTCATAATTCAGTGTTTTAACTCACTCAAGGTAACCCTTGAATGTGCCTCTAAATATGTAATAAATTAGATGTGTATAATACAAATGGTTGAGCTGCGATATTTTCCATGAATACAAGGTTTCGGTCTGATAAGGATGCTAAATTAGTTTTTCCATAATGAATCGCCCGCCACCCAACGCTGGTGAACTGACTTCTCGCAGCACTCGTCGGAACATTTGTACGTCACCAGAGATTCTTTGAGCAAGGGTTTGAAACGCTTGGAGCCACCTCGAAGCGCTGAAGAGGAGAGTATTAAAAATTGCGCTGAACTTATTTCTTGTGGTGCTGTGACGAATATTTCATTTTGAATGGCCCATACTCCTGTGCGCTTCACTCTGTGGATTGGAAGATGGGTTTACTTAATTTCGATTGCTCGCTGGATGTGGAAAGTATTATTTTATCATGCTATGCATCACCATGCGTTTCACCATGCAAGCAGTGGTAAGCCACTACTCGTTTTCAGCCCTTTTCCGAGAATCGATCATGTCAATCGATAGCGGCTTCCATTCTCCACGACTGTATCCAATCGTTGCGTGACATGCTCCCACATTCGACCTTTGATGAAAAACAGACAAATTTTACCGAGATCGATCAAAACAAGGCTGATCTCAGTTCTCCAACTGTGCTCACCTGCAAAAGGTAAATATCTCTCAGTGGGTTCGATACTGAGATTTCATACGACTTCTACCATGTGACGGTACATGTCCATTGATCTGGTCCATTACAGCTTCTAGTCCTGGCTCATAACCGATTTCAACTTGGATCAATCTATACCGTAACTTTATGAAAATTCTCAGTTATTTTCTTAACCTTCACAAGACTTTCGTGGCTCTCCCATCGTAAATCCTTTTCTTCCCTCTAGTACGTAGTGGGTAAAAATTATCGTTGTCATACCCTATCTCGCATCCTGTTCAAACTATTATGTTCGGGCCGCCATCTCTAGGAACCGCTGAGCCCCATGAGCAAGATCCGCCTCTCATTTTTATCCATCCTTTCCTCCTATACAGACTAGCTCAAAACCAAATCACCAATGTTTCGTATCAACACCGCCCGTTACAGCAAAAACTTCGCTCTCCGCGGGAATTCCATCTTCTTTTTAAGGCGGTAACTGCTCTCGACTATTCTCACTTTTTTCAGTACAGCAATTGTTCTAAAGCCGAATGTGAGTTTCCCTTATGAGCAACACTTAGTCGCTTAAGCCACTATGGAGAGCTTTTTGTTCAGTTTGAAGATGCTCCTCATAGTTTGGATACCGCATATCTTTGACAATCTTTTTCTTGACTCTACACTGTGGTGAGGCCAAGTCATTAAGTCTGTAGCAAGCACCGCAAATTCAAAATGCTCTGTCAGCTTCTTAGACCTCCTTATAATTTAAATATTCATTGCACAATAAAGCCATCTTTTTCGACGTCTGTTCCGTTTTGGAGCTGAAATGAAAATTTGCAAACTGAACACCAAATCTTTCGGGGCACTGTCGCTGCCGCTACCGTGGGTCTTGCTTGGCATAATTTATAAGTGTTCCTTACTTCGGGATCAATGCCCCCATCTCAAGCCAGAGCTGCTCCCAACTTATTTTTTACGTCAGGCTGACTATACCATGCACAGGCACAAGCAGACCAACAACGATAATCGAGTCAACGACAGCCAGTTTTATAGAATACTAGGATACTTCAATGAGTACATATGCGCGATAGTGCACAGCCCTCTATTTCAACTTATGTGCCCCTTTCTGTTCCAGCGTAGTCATTCCTCAACTGAGTGTGTTTTTTGGAAACTATTCTCAGTCATTTCACTGAGTAATAACTGCTGATGTAATTAACAAATACCTTGTGAGCATAATACCGCCACTTCCGCTATCGCTAGAAATGGGATTGAGCTCCTCGGAGTGAGCTTTACCGCTTCCATTTCTCGCCATCGTGGGTATTCATGTTTCCCGTTTCATTTATCAGCACTATTCAACTATCACCACCTCACAAACCGCGATTTAGTCAAAAAATAATTTTCGCTGAAATTTAGCTTATATGGGTTATTTGGGTTGCTGTTCACGAATATGACACTGCTTTTTGGTGTTGGTGCCAATTTGGTGCAACAATCTGCTTCCACCAAAAACGTTGAAACTCTCCCCATTAATGGTTGCTTGGGAAGCTGGTCACGAATATGGCATCAATCGAGAAGCTGATGTCGCTCAGCGCCTTGAACGGATGCCATATTCAGCGGTGCTAATGTATAAAGTTGTCCCAAAAGTCTTGTAGGATTTTTTCGACCATCACTTTTTACTACTTTTTCTTCCAACAAACAACAATCAGGCAACAACGTATTCACCATTGTTATCGACAACACTCTGCCCTTTCACAGGTAAATCATGATTCCCTCCTCCCAGAACTCTGGGTTCTGAGAGTCGAAGAAGTCAGCGATCGCCTTTGCAAGTATGTCATAATTAGCGAATTCCCTCTTGGAGAGGACGGATTCAAGAGGATGGGTAAGGTGATAGTCAGAAGGGGCAATGTCTGGAGAGTATGGCGGGTAGGGCACCACATCCCAGCCGGGCTCCTGTAGCTTGGCCCGGGTACACTTCTCGGCGTATGGGTGGGCGTTGTCATGAAGGAGGGTGACCGCGGACCTTCTCAGGCGCTTTTCTCGAATAGCGACGGCGATCTGCTGGAGCTGGTGGGTGTATACGGAAGCGGATACTGTCTCGCCTTGTGCCAGCACCTCTTGGAAAAGCATTCCTTCCGCGTCCAGAAGCGGCAGAGTAGAATCTTCTTCGTGGAGGTCGGACATGGGCTGCGTTGGCGACTCGGCGTCACGCAGCAGCCAAAAGGCGCGGGGTGTGTTGGTATCGCACATGTCCCAGCTTTCATCCCCCGTAGCCAGATAGACGAGAAAGTCGTTGAGATGCGGACGGAGCAGCAGCGACTGACAGTTGCTCTCACTGGCACTTTCGTGAGCATCCGTCAGGGCATGAGGTCCATTGCGACAGCACTTACCAATAATCGGGCTCGTGGGGGCGACGATTTACGGTTATGGGTGCTTGTCCATTCCTCTCCGCCAGCTCACGCATGGTGGTTTCAGGATCGGCTTTCAGGATCGGCGCGAACGGCGGAGAGCAGCGTGTCGTCGTCGAATGCGTGTGGGCGTTCCGTGCGTGGCTTGTCTTCCATGTCAATCTCGCCGTTGCTGAAGCTAATGAGCCAGCGGCGCATGGTCTCGTAGCTCACACATTCCTTGCCCAATGCAGCGTTGATGGAGTCGCAAGCTTCCGTCGCTTTGCTGCCCCAGGACCACTCATAGTAGACGACACCGCGTATTGGGTGGGTATTGACTACGGGCACTGTAGCTCTCTCTACGGACTGGTGGGCCAATATATATTGGGTAGTCTAAAAAGTTTTTCCGTATTTTCAAATACCGCTTTTTCCCTCCGAACTGCTTTCCAGCTCTCTCTTCTGTACATACACACGTAGTACAGGTCCACACGCATCTATAGGTATTATTGTCTTCCATCTCCCGGATAACCCTTTTCGGCAAAATAAACATATCAACGGTCAACCTCATTTTCAAGACAAAAATTATAAAAAAATTTTTCTTTGAATGGCGTTAGACGCGGAAAGGAAAAGGTGATAATCCGATGGAGCAAGATGAGGGCTATAAGGTGGATGGGGCAGCAACTTTTATCTAAGCTCGAGAATTTTTTGGCGAGTCATTTTTTCACTAGTGGTAAAAAAATTTTAAATTTTTTTCTTTTAAAAAATTCTCGAACTTGGATAAATTTGCTGCCTTATAGCCCTGATCTTGCTCCATCGGATTATCACCTTTTCCTTTCCCTGTCTAACGCCATTCAAAGAAAAAAAATTGGAATTGAAAATCAGGTGACGTTTGATATTTTTATTCTGCCGAAAAGGGTTATCCGGGAGATGGAAGACAACAATACCTATAGATGCGTGTGAACTTGTACTACATATATATGTACAGAAGAAATTTTGTGGAAAGCAGTTTTGAGGGAAAAAGCGGTATTTAAAAATACGAAAAGACTTTTTAGACTACCTAATATTTTACTGGAAAGCTTAGAGAACGTTCTATTAGGTTGGACGGGAAGTTCTGGGACACCTTGTGAGAAAAATTCAATTTATTTTAATTTTATTCACAGATTTTATTCAGAATTTTATTCAGCTCGACTGACGGGGATCTTCTTCAACGGCAGCTGTCAGGGCGTCGACATCGAAGACCGGAGGACGTCCTGAGCGTGGTTCATCTTCTAGCGTTGTCTGTCCTTCACCGAAACGCTGATACCACCGAATCACCGTAGACTTCGAAGTGGTGTTCGCACCCATCGAGTGGTTGATTCTGTCGGCCGCCAGGCGCGCAGAACTACCAAGGCGGTACTCATGAAGAATCAGCAGTCGAAGACCTTCTCGCGAAATAGGCTCAGATTCGCCGCTTGTCGAAGCCATAGTGGTGATAACCAGACTAGTGAAGAGTCCTTCACACTCCATCTATATACCCTTACCATGGACTGTCCCACAATTCTTTACAGGTTTCTACAGGAAAAAACAAAAAGTGTCCCAGAACTTCCCGTCCAACCTAATACCATATTCCTGGACCGCCTAGACCTGCCTCAAAGTAAACAAGAGTTATTGATTCTTTTGGAAAAATTCTACAAGACTTTTGGGACAACCCAATATTACGGTGCACCACACTGTGCCAGCTATTTTTGCCTAAGCCTTGAGAAGGGAAGAAACCCTCCGTTTTTTACTGAATCTTATTCGGAAATCTACGCGCGAGCATGCAGATTGTTTGTAGGGTCAGATGGAAGACTAGAGCAGAAAATGACGCTCTCCAGCTACATCAGATCTAACTTTGAACAAGAATGGGCTAGACAGCGTTCGCACTGAAAACGAATGTGACATTCGTGATCAGCATTCTGAATAACCCCTAATGACAATTTCTTACGTAATTGGTGGGGGAAAATTGAGCACCAGTTCCATGCAACTGCACGAAATTGGCGTTGATGCGGAAAGCTGATGTCATATTCGTGATTAGCACCCCAAATAAGGCACAGACAAAGTTTCAGCGAAAACCATTCTTTAGATTAAAGGAATCGTGCACGAATAAATGACTTTCTCTGTTACCTATATATTTGCGTTGTATTTGCTCGATAAGGGTGGCATGCAAAGTCACACACGAACAGTGAGAATCCGGCTGAGATGCAGTACCTCATAGTGGTGGCAGAGGAGCCGGGCCCCAGAGTAAATGCCCGCCCCGTCGTCCGCCGCGGTTGGAAACGAAAACAGTGCCACCGTTCCTGTCCAATCGCGGCGGACATAAATATTATCACCCTTCGTCTCCAGCCGCGGCAGACGACGAGGCGGGCATTAACTCTGGGGTTCGGCTGATTAGCCACCACTTTGAGGTGCTGCATCTCAGCCGGATTCTTACTTTTTCGCATGCAACTTTCATGCGGCCCTTGTTGATTAAATACAGCATAAATATAGCATAAATATGGGTAGCTGAGAAATTGTTACCCATATATTTTCCGTGCACGATTCCTTTAACTCACGGTGTTTGAGGTAGTGATAGTTGAATAGTGCCCGTTTATCTTCTTAGTACAAAGTAGATCTTTATTTTAGATATGGATGTGCCATGGCCGCAAGCTGTATTTATGATAGCTACTATTGTAACGTTGCCCTTACACTTCGCTATATTGTTTACAGTAATGAAGCGCAAGAACCTTACGTTATTCCATGTATTAGTCCTTTCACAGGCAAGGTCATACTGGATATTGTCTTCAAAGTGAAAGAAGAACACTATTTTAGGGAGTAGCAGATGTTGTCTCACTGATTAACTACACTTTCGTCTATTCTCTACCTTATTCTCAGATTTGGACTGAGTTCTACATTGGCAATAGTCAGCTTGTAGCCAACTATGGATTTCGAAGTGTTTACTTCTCCGTGTTTCTCAGAAATATTGGCATAGCGCTGATGTCGTTGCAGAGATACATACATATTTGTCACTCTGGAGCGAAGATCGGAAAGGTAGCTTTATGTGTGAAATCTCCATTTCAAGAGTTTTTTTTTTCGAAAAAGGAACTGAATGCGATGTCGCTCACACAGAATGCTTCATTGAATCTAGTTCTCCATTTATAGCCTATAGAAGAAGTAACCTTAAAGAAATTGTTCACGGAAAAGTGAGTTTCGTTAATACCCATATATTTATGTTGGGTGCATCGCAATGAGGGGAGGGGGGCACATTATAAAAAATTGCACATATAAGCATCTTGGAGATCGTTGAGGGGTCAATCTACACACTCAGGCGCATATTTTTCCTAAGCCTTAGTGGAGAAAAGAAGAGGTCCTCTTCCTTCTAGGCTTAAAATAATGCCTATAGCGGGATGCTCCCTACCCCCCCCCCCCTATCGAGCTAGCACCTTATGTTGTATTTGCCTAATAAAGGCCGCATGCAAAGTTTCAAGCGAAAAGTGAAAAATCGGCTGAAATACAGCTCCCCAAATTCTCTGCCGGCTAGGCGGGGCCCGAGTAAAAGCCCCGTCCCGTCATCCGGTCGAGACCTTGTGATGTTGTATCTTAGCGAAATCATATTTTTCACGTGAAACTCTGCATTACTGGTTCTCAAATCTCGTTGCTAGGGGGTGGCTGACACTCACGCTACAGCTCAAGGTGGGGCGGGGCGGGGGAGAGGAGGGGGAGGGGGGTGGACGCTCTCCAGCGAGAATTTTGCCGATGGCCTTCCTATACCGCTAGTTTCCACGTGGACAGGTCATTGGGTTTCCTCATTAGTCACATTGACCCTACTACTGTCTTTGAGCCTGTGAACGAACGAAGTAAAGAATTCGGATATCCTCTAACCGAAGATTGTTCACTCTTCTACATTTCACTTTGCACTGGCAAAAACTTATAGACACGTTGTCGGCACTTGCTCGAGTATCGATGGTAGAGAGGAATATAGGAGACGAACAGTATACTGAAAAACATTTTCATCACAGAATTGCTGCTCGAAGAGTGCGTAAGAGCAGCAGCCAAGTAAGAATTACATCAAGTCGCAGTTATGCCTTGCAGAACTGTGATTCTGTGATCATGCAACTGTTCCGCTTCGCGCACCTCATGCGTAGGCTTTGTGATTTTGGGATAGTGCAATCATGCCATTCGTAAGACTGACGAGCATGGGGTACTTATTCAATGTTCACTCGAATTGCAAGCAAAGTGCACAATATTCCACAAGGTATAATCTTATGACTGTTGCTTGATGTCGAGCCTGATAAGTACGAGGTCCCCCCTTTCAGTGGACATGCAGAGTTCAACTTCATTATTTTTAGAAAAAGCAAGATAAGCCAGAGCAAAATTACTTGATGCAGGAGGGGTAAGGAGAAAGTGAGAACTGATAATGCATGTTGTAACGTATGATGATGATGTGTTGTAGATGATGTGTAACGAAACTCGCATTGAAAGGCGCGCATTTGAGACCTTATCACGATTCAGCAGCACGGCGTGTCGTTCGCCGTGCATCTCCAGGGGGAGATATCCGCGAGGGCTGGGCAACCTTCGCGGTTGGCTGATGTAGCCCTTCGTCCTTTTGCAATCTACCCCGACGGTGAGTAGCTTAGTGCTACTTCCACTACTCCGCAAACAGAGAGTGAAGTACAGAGGAGGAAATTGGAAATTGCATATAAGTCCTTTATTAAAATCTATCAGTACCTTCTCCTCCATTGCATACCCAAAAACGTTGAGGGAAGGTCAAAGCTAGCTAACTCTATGGACCTCTTTCAACTAACCAAAATGCGACCCTTTTGAGCGTTTTTCGACTCACTCTGTACTCTGGGTGCGCAGAGAGGGGCGATTCAATGAAATCGGAGAGGGACCCTCCTACAGACGTCCTTGTCACCAGAGCGCTTCAAAGAAAAATCCGTGAAAAAATTATGATGAATCAAAGTGCTGAATTTAAGGTGGACTGAAACCTTGACTAGCAGACTTTAAAGGCATATTCCGCCATCACCTTCAGTGGGTTCAAAAGCTGAATCATGAAATTAGAGGTGTTAAAGAATACAACGAGAAATAAGATTCCGAAAGAAGCTCCCGAAAATGGCAAAAATGAAGCATCCTGACATCTGGCCTTGTACGAGATCACTGCGTGAAAACGAGTTTTGAATCAGTTCCCGTTGGATGGTATCATGCGGAACCTTGGAATTTCTTCCTTACCGTATTTTATCGCAGAATCACAGGTCCACATAATCGCCACGTTGGAAAAAGCTTCGTCCAGTGCCGGATGGGGTCGCAGTTGATGGGCGGGGTCGCGGTTGCCTTCCGCCGACTTTGCGCTGCCAGGAGGCCTCGTGGCGCTGCCAAAGGGTAGCCTCGACATTTAACCGGGAGCTCATCGGCTGCGGCAGGGTAAACAGCTGGTGCGATTATCGCGGAAAGTGCCTTTAAATGCACCGAAAAGATAAGGAGAACGCGAGAACTGGGGATCATGCTCTCTGAAAACAGAGCTCCCACTTTAGAAGAGATGAGTCTGGCGAAACCGGCATGGAAAAAGCACGGGTCGGGGTCTATCACAATCCCGCACCACGGCGTGTCATTCTGCAGTCATCTGCCGGGCGAGTTGTCGGCGAGGGCGAGCAAATTTACCCTCTCCGCCCGTCTTCACTCTACCCTGACCAGTGACGGTGAGAAGCGCCAGAGAGAAAGGCGTTCGGGTTCTTATCCACGGTTTTTACGCCGTTTTATTTCATTTTTTCTCTACTGTTACGACGCTGCTTAGCATTCTTACTTTTACATTCCTCAATCTGCCAAATGTACCCTTTCCGGTGCCTTTAAACATGTGGTGTGGTGAAATGATATGGTTACAGACCCCGGAGTTATATAGTGGTGGCATTGAGTAGATAAAAGGCTATCAAAAATAGGGGAGGTGAAAGGTGTAGAAGATTTCTCAAAGCCAAGCAAATGCTTTTGATATGCACTAGTACCTAAGAATGGCGTTTGGAGCGAATGAACTGGAAGAGGTCAACGGCACCGCAATTCCTATCATATGCTCAGTTACCACGTGTGTCTACTCCGCCAGGCACTAAGTTTCGTCTTTAATTTTTTAGATCATTTCACGAGCCCCAATCGCGCTTTTCGCCGTTTTTCAATGGGGCCTCGGAGTTACGATGGTGTTACCTATCAGCCAGCCGCCGTACGACGTGATCTACGAAATGAAACCGAAGCTGGAGATTTCGCTGGCTCCATCTTTATTAGCGGTGTGTCAATTGTTTCAATTATATATTTGAGGAACAATATACTTGTGATGACATAACCATGATATCTTCTTCATGCTAAAACAAGGAGTAAGCTAGTGATAAGTCAATAGCAGCGAATGTATTCTCCTCACTTAAAGGCACATTCCAGGATTACTGGGATATCACATCTCCTGACGTGAATGGATAGTTCGACCCAAGCCACGTAGGTTGTACCTTTACCGAGGCGTGGATGTCAGTTTCTGGAGCGTGCAGAGCCAAAGAATCTAGTGCAACAGCTCGGCCCCGCCCACCCCAGCCGGAGGTGTGCTGCAAGTGTTCCGGTGCCTAGTGTGGGGTCAGGTCACTCAGTAGGGGTTTACTTCATGAGGCGATCGGTTTACTGCCAATTTCAAGATCTTGGCTAGTAGCTGGTCTGCCTATGTCGAAGATAAGAGTCGAAGAGTAAAGGCAGATCCCCGGCTGGGGTGGGCGGGGCCGCGCTAGATTCTGTGGCTCTGCACGCTCCAGGAATTGACACCCACGTCTCGGTAAAGGTACAGCCTACGTGGCTTGGGTCGAACTATCCATCCGCAACAGGAGATGTGGTATCCTGATAATTTTGGAATGTGCTTTTAAGGAATTTTTTGGACCTTGCCTTGAAAATATTGTGAGATCTTGCTATCAAAAACTATAATTTTTCTTCTAAAGCATAGCAATTCTTACCAGTACAATCCTAGCTTGCAAATATAATGGTGCTCTCAACGTCCGCTGTATTGTTCACCACCTGCATTATTTGCTTCGTGCTCCTTTTCAATTATGTTCGGCAGAACAGCTTTCACATAAAGCGGTGAGATGCTCATATTAATGACGTGAAAAGTGAAAGTAGAGATGTGATCAGCAGCAGCTAAGCTGAGCCATGGTAAAGAATAAGCTTACTTCAGTGTTTGGTCTAGACGGCATGAAGTGCGCGTCTGCGCACAGGTAGCGGGGCTTGTGGTTGCTTTCATGATACAATTTGTATACAATGGTGGTACGTACATACTCAACGACCTTGGTCAGGTGAGCTCATCTTTAGATAACTGAATATTTTTATTCACCATAACAAGCCACACAACATAGCGGCGAGCATTGTGCTCCCAATTTTCAATCGATATACTTATTTATCTCGCTTGTTTTACGAAACATGCAGATTGCGTGTGCTTCAACTGTGTGTGTCAGTTTTGCATATGCTGTAAATAATATGCGACCTCTCAAAAGCAGTGGTAAGGGTAATTCTGTTATGTCATTCAATCCAATCTTTGGTACTGACAGTGGACGTCTTCACCACGAAAGCCGACACGTCATCACCACATAATTAGAATCGATTGGGCAGCAATACGATACGATAGGTATCACTATACTATCACTCTTCTTACTCTACACCTCAGCAATTGTTCAACAAAATTGGCCCTAGAAGGCGGACCTTGTGAAGGGCGGAGCCTGCTAGAAGCAAGGTTCCCTTCAAGACCCGGGAACGCTCCTTTTACCGTGGATTTCTCCACACATTGGTCTTTTAACACTTCCAATTTTCGGTTAGATGGATCACATCAAGGTTTCCCCATTGCCCACATTATCCTTACCATGGTGTGTACCCTATGCCAAGATTCGCACCACGACGAGCGGCTTGAGACACTGTGTGTGCGAGCTATGCGCGCCGCTTTAGTTGGGTGTTATAGCGGATTACATGGCTATGCTAGGACAGCGATACGCAGTTGACTTGTAATCGCTTCGGGACCCAACAATATGGCGCCTCTAGCTCGTCCGCATCGCTTTGCTGCCGCGGATATCCTAACATAAGGGTACACACCCTCTCCCCTACCACTGTCTTTAGTTATACATATGTTGGGCTAACGCACGCTATTGCGTGCATTACACGGTGGAGTGTAGAATGGGCAATTCGATGGTGTCATAACATTATAGACAGAACCTACAAATTCTTCAGGACTCTATAATATAATGCGCTATTTTCATTGCTGCTTCACTTCAGTAGTGTGTACTAGCCTATCTTATGTTACGATTACTTGTTGCCAGTTCTTTATGTAAGAAAAAAGCGATATCGCAACGTGAGGCGCACCACCTGCCACACGGTCAGAGCGATCCTTTTCCTAGATATGCTAAATGTAAGCCTCCGAGATGGTTCGTTACTGCACTGGGACCAGTGCTGTGCTATGTTAAACATGTTATCTTCGATATGACTTATACAAACCCTTGACATTGTGTCACATAGTTAGTGCTCCATGGCAATCAATCAATCAACAAACTCAATATTGTGCTGTTCCGGAGTCTCATTATCTGAATGTTTAAGAACAATTGCGACTTCAAAATATTTATTCAAAAAACTAGAACTATTGAAAGCTTTTTGAATAAATATTTTGAAGTCGCAATTGTTCTTAAACATTCAATCAACAAATTTCACGTTTACACGTGTTAATTTGACGAACCATATGCGTATCGACAACCAAATACTCAGGAGTAAAACACACTGAGTACCACAAAAAAACTAAACACTGGAAATGGCTTTGATGCATAATTTCAAAGAAAAAAAACAGAAACCTAAAAACACTCAAACCCACGGGGTCGTTTCTATGGATCGTCGCGCACCACAAACCTCCTGTCTTGTCCGACTGCGTCAGCTGGGGGTGTTCGACACGCCTATTTGCACGTCGATAGAGGACTGAATTCCAGTGCACCTGGCATCGCTCAAGGAAAGTGATTGCACTTGTTGTGGACAAACGAGGTCGAAGAGTCTAGCACTGGAAGGTATGCTCAAGAATTGGCACAAACAGGATAACAGACACATTGATGGTAGTCGAATGAGGAGAGCACCGACTGCGACGCTGACAAGGAGAGGATTGACTTTTACGCTGGTTTGAGTCAATGACGGCCCAAAATACCCTGTGGCACGGTAGCAATTGCGCGGTGGGACCCCAGTGCGTGAGTTCGCCGATCCCCTTCCGATAAGTGGGCCGAATAATGAACAACTTCGTATACACGTCACGGCACCAATGATTCAATCGACATCGATCGATGCCCCATTGCTTCGTAGAATATCCTCTTTGTAATCATTCTCACCCATTGATGCTGCCTATCACCCACTTTGGACCCTTTACGCAAATACCGTAATTTTACTCGATAGATGTCGATAGTTGGAGTCTGTAGAGCCTCTACCTGTGCCAGCTCGTTTTTCAGTTGTCCAGTAGTCCCTTTACTCATTCTTATGCATGACGATTTTCCCGGTCTCCACAGTACTTCACGTCGCATCGCGCGCTTCGATATTGGTTCCGATACTTACGCGGATTTAATCTCCTCTAGCGAAATTCGCCTCTCATCTTATTATTCACTCTCTCCACACCTTCCCAACTCCTCCAAAACCGAATTCACAAATTTTTCCTTGACGCCCCGCCCATATCCGAAAAGCTCTGCTCACCACCCCTCTCTCCCTTTCATAGCTCTTTCTGCTACTGAACAATCCCCCTCTTCAGTGGTTGGGAACCGAAGTGCAATCTTCTGTGACAAGCAGCACCTAATTAATTGGTTGGGAACAGAAGTGCTATTTTCCGTGACGAGCAGCACCTGATTAATTGCACGCCTCGTCTTTTCGGTGCCCAGTGACTTCCGCGAACCGGAGCCTCAATCCACGAGAGAAGCTTGCCAGGAGGAACTCGCTACGGAAGCTGGCTCTGCTGTTTTAGGCAGTAGGTGTTTTGAAGCCTGACGGCGCCGACTAACGGCACTATATTTTCATGAAGGTGAAATGGGTAAGCTACAGCTCGATTCTGCTCACGGATAACATCTCGGAAAATATTTTGCCCCACTACTTTTATCCCTTTCATTGCTCGATGTCCTGTATACTTGGCGGATGTTGGCAGTGAGCAAAAATACATTTTTTCCTTATCTTTTTTCATTTTGATCATGGTTATTATGAATCATGTACGCTATTTCACAAGCGTACAGGAACCTTTCAGACAACAATTCTTCGTGCCTGGAGAACACTTGGACCGCTGGTATACTGCTTGCTATCCTGTGTGCACCCATGGACGTGCTTGGCATTTAACTTGGAAATAAGGAATGGAGTTATGAATATGCTACATGGATGCATCAGTAAGGTAACGCCTTCCTGGTGGATATTTAAAGGCCCATCTCACGATCATTTGAAAGCACATCATGTGATAATCGCATTAGCGGCTCACTTTCTCACGGCGAGTAGGTTTTCATATAACTAATCAGGCCGCACCTTTGTTGCAGCTGCATGGGGAGCACTCACGGTGTTGTGCCTGCTTGAGCACTGCCGAACTACGCTCACCCAGCTGAATCACACACGCCCTTGGACCACGACTTTCCAATGTGGAAGCTGCGTTCGACATCGAAATAGGTGTTTCATTTAAATATCTCCTCTCATAGCAAGTTTCTTTTTCCACGTGAGCGCCACATGGAAATTTGTTCGTCTAAGCCCGGGATAATTCAGCTGGGTGGGGTGGGGCTCGGCTGTGTTCGAGCAGGCACAACACCGTGAGTGTTCACCGTGCAGCAGCAACAAGGGTGCAGCCTGAGCAGTTCCAAGGACCTACTCACCCCACCCTAGCCACTAATTGTAACAACTGTAATTGTACAGTTTGCAATTGCAAAATTTTGTCTGATACAATTGTGTAGCAATTGTGAAATTGTGAGAATTTGTGCAAGTAAGCCCCTGATTGGATTATCGTGTGGCTTGCCTTTAAGTGGAGAATGGTATCGAATTAGAGGCTAAGCTCCAGCCGTCTTTATTAGTTCACTTTACACCGATTCTTTTGTCGTGCATGTTTTGGTAACATACCCTCCGGCATAGTTCTCTCAAGCGTTGTATTATAATTTTTTACTTAACTACTAAGTCGTGAGGAAAGTTTTGGCCGGCTCTTGCAACTCTGCCTTTGGGAGATCACAGCTCAACAAAGAATGCGTTTTTTTCTCCGAAAGTGTACGTCATTCGACCTGTCACACGTTTTCCTACATGACGCGTTTGCCGACATGACGCATATTTGCTCATCTCTTTTGATAAAACCCTAACTACATTGTGGAAATTCGAAAAAGTCACAAATCGTCGTGCTTAGTGAATGCTCCGCCCTTAGAGAATCCGTTCAGGTGTTTGGAAAAATGAAGGTTAGTTAGCGCTAGTTCTGACGAGTATGAGAGAGGGACATGGGCCCTAGCTTAAAACTAGCTGAAATTCTGGAAGACGGTTCTCGTCACGATTGCTGCTCCGCAGCACCCATTTTTCGAGTTTTAGCCGTCTGTGCTTCACCGTCTGTGCTCTCTCAGATTTGCCTTAGCCTTTTTCCGGGGGAAGCTTTAGCAGCGTGTTTTACCTGCCCTTACCTGACTGCAACCGCCACGAGCGGATGGACGTCGCCACCGCGTGACCTAGTGACCTCACTGACATTGTGTCCCAACCGTCATTCAGAATAGCATTTGTCTCGTGAACGCGGAAAACCGCCAGATATCTCCTTACCACCTAATTAGTTCCTTCCTAAAACTGTTTCTGAAATACGGGTGACACAGAACAGTAAAAGGCCCTCACTACTAGCAAAAAGACTTTGGCTGAACCCGGACGTCTTGGCACAAGTCGCTTTTCTTCTAATTCCCTTCTTTCTCTCCCTTTTTATTGCATACGCGAATACGTGAGCGGTGTATTCCGTCGAAATGTTTAAGAGCATCGTGAGTCCGCGTAAAATTTTAAGTCAAAATCACGAAGTTCAACTTCATTTTTAGAATTTCAATGTGTTTCCTTCACCATTTCTCTGCACTACAGAGCAATGCAGCTTCTCTATTTTGACTTCTGTATGCAATGACTTATGCGTGCGCCTACAAGTATCTAGCGACAAGATTAACTTTTTAGATGTTTCAGAAGAGAATCAGATCTACTTCTCTAATTGCTGCCATTCCGATATTCAGTACGAGGATCCAATAATGATCACTCCGTGGCGAGGTGTACTTGAAAAATATGATAAAATGTATCGATATAGTACACGTTTCTGGGAGAAATACAGTGCTATTTTTCTAGTTGAGTTTTTGTGCTATTTATAAAAGAGTTCATGTCATGCAAATAATGCCGGAATGTTCCGTCAACTTGTTGTGTCGGAGATAAGCAAACCTGAAGAGGGGCGTTGGAATCATTAGTCACCGCGCGCAACAAAATTCTGTTCGATTTTAGTGTGCCGTGGTACGGTATTCAATAGGAAGAAGATTTGTAAAGGATGTGAAGACTGTAACAGTGAGCTAACTTCAGCACCAGGCAAATATCCACCGCAACCCTCGCAGGAGTAACTTCGACGTTAATGGCTGTGATTCATATTGAATTTTAAAGCTGTGTGATGCGGCCAGTTGGCATTATTGCGCTATTTTTTTTTTCAACAGAAACTCGAGTCAGTAATGTTCCCCCGTCCCTACTCATCATGTGCCTGTACTTGTCGTTTCACCACTCTTTCAACTGATTAGTTTAGAAAATTTTCTTGCCTTGGCTCGAAGAAATTGTCGAAAATCACCAAGTTGCGGCGGAAAAGCTATATGTAGAAAAAAGCGTCGTGACTTTTCAAACAAGCAATTGGTGAACCTTACCGAAGAGGTCGGGCTCAAGTGCGGGACACATGATTAGTTTATTTCCCCTGAAGTAGAATATAGTGTTTTGATTAACTAGCGGTTTAGTCAATCTTTGTTGACTAAATCAACCACTTTGTCGGTCTGAAAATCGGCCCCATTATTGAATACATAGAAACTAGACATGTGGTTTTGTAGAGCAGAAATCTCTTTCGATTGGTAAAATGACATGCTGTAAAAACTCGTGATATAGGAAAATTTTCTCGAAAAAGACACTACTTGTGGAATGACCCATTGAAACTATGCAGAAAAAGGGGGAAAAGTCAATCAACACGAGAACAGAACGTCACACGACGCTAAGAATCTTGATCTACAGACGTAACCATTGGTAACAAGATGCACAGTAGACACCTAAAAAAGAAAAACAGTGTGAAACGTGACAGGTCGAAAAAGAATAAAACCCGATACACGGGATCGGTACCACACAGAACACTGGTTGTCCTCGGCATTCTCTGTACACCAGCGAAGTACAGTATGGTATGTGAGATTAAATGTTAATGAATTCCACGTACGACTCTCGCCCTCCCCTCTCTTAAATCTCGGCACTGTTCAGCAGAATCAATGGAATTCTTGCCACCGCGATTGTACGCCTCACTATCGCGCAGATTATGGTGTTGCTAGATGAATGTCTCACATGTAACACATTCAGATGGTCTGGGAAATATTTTCAACAAGTGAAAGGACTAGCTATGGCACAACGACCAGCCCCGCTCTGGCGGTTGCATTTATTTATGTTGAAGGTTGAAAAACGGTTATTAAACAAACTTCAATGGTCTACTGCTGATACATCGATGACTGTTTCATTGTATGTTCCACACAGTCGGGGATAGACTCGTGCTTTCAGCTATTGAACAACCAGTCTGTACAAATCAACTTCAGATGTCAGAAGCCGACGGAGCCTTGCCTTCCATTATGTTCTATACAATTATCGCATGGAATTCAAGAACTAAGGTGTATGGAAAGCCTGGCAGCAAGAACATAATCGCTCACTGTAGCTTGGCACACTCATCCGCAAGATATCAACAAAAACATGACCGTGATTGCGAGCTCAATTTCATACGATGGCGTATAGCGAACCCAGCCAATTCAATGGCTCATCGTATCACGCGTGCAAAAGGCTTTCTGCAGGTAGCGCAACCAGCGTGCCATGTACAACGAGCTAGAATAGAAGCTGAACAAGAAGAAGTTCGGGCAAATATACCTTTTCGCGTTCCCTTTATATCAGATGAGATGAGTGCGGTCATTTGCGCTCGGAAGCGGATCTCCAGGAAAGTAAGAGGATTGAAATACCTCCTGAAAACCCAGAAAGACGTTCGGTACGGGACTGTCTCTACGATCGGCTATGCCAAACCCTTTCTGCATAATCTGCCCTAACAGGAAGGCGATTATATGGTCTCAGAAGTCGTGTATCTTATCAATTGCAATGGATGGACCGCTCTACGGACCACAAAACACCTGGATGGACAAGAGCCTGTTACAGTACACCTTATCACTTGCAATGGATGGACCGCTCTACGGATCACGAAACACCTGGATGGATGAAAAAGTCCGCTCCTCTAGGTTAGCACAGGATCCAACGTCATGATGACATCGACATGGATATTTGAATCACTATGCTAGCGCGCGAACAGGAGATTCCAGAAGGCAGAACGCTTGAAGCATTGTGGATTAAGGAAAATTATCCGAAGATGGATAAGAAAGCCGCGTTCTGGTATCCCACCAGAACACCGCGCTGGTCGTTTTCGCCTCAGACTTCAAGAGCACATGGCTTGCACTTATTACCTGTGAGAGTGCCTAGGGTGCGACCTTGCTTGACACTGAGAGGCACACCCGATAATAAGCGCATTCTTCCACAATGCGCTACCCAAATGCACCCGCTATTCATCCATAGAGCATTCTACCACGACACTAACTTATTAACCACCCGTCAATAAAACTCCGTCATTAATAAGATCCTTTATGCATCTGATCGGCTGCAATCGGCTAGGAAAGGACCAATGGCAGGTAGTTTTAAGTACCGATTTTCACATGATGATTCGTAATCTGGTAGTTCATCTTTCTTGAATTTTTAAAGTAATACTTCCAATCTTTCCTGTTTCAACTACCATAACAGCCACGCGTTTCCAAAAACAAGGTAGAAATGTCGCTCTACTTCATCAAAAAGGCAATTGCACGCAACTCTTGGTACCTCCTGGAAGCATTTGTACGTTCAGGACATACGAGCAAAACACCGTTCACCCAGATAACAACAGTGGAGAGTCTCTTGAAAAATGTCTAGAACGCCTGGCACAGCTCAGTTTCCATTGATCGCGCAAAAACTCGCAAAAGATGAGCTTAAGAGTAAAACAGGTGCTCTAGAAAAATTCTGTCTCTTAACAGAGTCAAGGGAAGAACAAAACGGACCTAGGCAGAAAAGCTGGAGGAAGAATCGCAAAACTTAAAACTATCGAGAGATGCGCACTCCACAATCTGCGACATAGAATTTCAACTTGTCGAAACAAGAATTGCCCTACGAAGACCACAAAAGATGCAAGAGCCTGTTACAACACACTAGCACAGTTCCTACAGTGCAAAACAATGCAATAGGTTGACGAAGTAGCCCCAGTTTTTAGAAAAGACTGCGCTGGAAAATCCCTGTCTTTAGCGAAAAATCCGTTCTCTGTCATTGTGTCAACTACTTTCAAAGTGGTAAATTCTGTACGCGACAGACCGATCTATGGCACCACAAGAAACCGCCACCGTCTGAAAGCGTTGACGCAGACCCACTCACAAACGCAGAACAAACTGCTTCTTTCGTAGAGAACAAAAATGGTTTCGGAAAAAATACTTGTGTTAATAATCGCCCACAGTTCCCGGGAAGTTCCTGGCTCTACCGAGGATCGCACCTGTGATTTGTTTGCCTCTGATAATTGTTTCCTTAGCATCATAGCGTTTAGCCTACTCGTTTGTTGCCACCCAGTTAACAATATATTTGCCTCAGATAATCGTTTCCTTAGCATCATAGAGTTTAGCCTACTCGTTTACCACCTAGTTTACGAAATCCCTGTTATAATATCTATTAGGTGTATGCAGAATAAATGGCCAAAACAGATCACTTCAGAACGCCAAAACTTTGCTCACACACAACTTTATTTGTCGAAGTAAAAACCATTCGAATCTACACAACTTTGCCAACGATCTGGTGTAAAATATGATAAAATCATGATAAAATTCTGGATTGCGAGAATTAATAAAGTCAACAATGGATTTTCAACCTACATCGTATCGGCGAACTTCTTCTGACGCAGGTTTGCATCGAGAACCCGGGAAAAGCGGTAATCCGTTGAAGATAGGTCTGAGGAATAAGGGGGGGGGGGGGGGGGGTGAGGGAGAGTCTGAAGCCTCACTGCATCAGTTTCTGCCGCGTGACTTGCGAAGTGTGGGGTTTTGCGTTGTTGTGCGCACCCGGCAAAAAGATGCAGTTAGGCATCGAGACTCTCTCTCACCCCCCTTATTCCCCAGACCTATCCCCAACGGATTACCAATTTTTCCGGGTTCTCGATGCAAACCTGCGTCAGAAGAAGTTCGCCGATACGATGCAAGGTAAAAATGTCATTGTTGACTTTATTAATTCTCGCGATCCAGAATTTTATCATGATTTTATCATATTTTACACCAGATCGTTGGCAAACTTCTGTAGATTCGAATGGTTTTTATTTCGATAAATAAAGTTGTGTCTGAGCGAAGTTATGGTCAGTTATGTTTTGGCCATTTATTCTTCATCTAATATCACCCCCTTTGTCGCCGCGGAGTGTTCTGGTATCCCACAGAACCCCGCGCTGATCGTTTCATCTGGAGTTCCCCACAACCCTCAGGCACTTCACGAGCACATTGCCTGCACTTTTTAGCTGAGAGAGAACCTACGATGCGACCTCGCTTGACACTGAGAGGCACACCCGATAAAAAGCATAAGCACATTCTTCCACAATGCACTACCCAAGTGTACCCGCTCTTCGCCTATAAAGTATTCAACCACGACAGCAACTATTAACCGCCCGTCAATAAAACTCTGTAAACAAAACCCAACACAAACGGGAGGGCGATGGGAGCAGGTTCGGGGTTAGAACCCAAAAATCAATAAATGGGGGCAACGGACGTATTCATCATAGGTCAATGACACCTGCCATTGTTTTAGAAATTGACCTCTCTGGGGGTTCACTTAGCCATCTGGCTTCACCTTGAGGGCTCAAAAAATTTTATAAATAAAAGCATCACCGTGGGAATCCTGCTCAGGTGCCATTCTATAGCTCCCATTTCCATAAGGTCCTCTGATTTCATTCCATCGTTTAGGACTGATTCACCCCTGATTTTTTTGTAATTTGCAAAAATGGTAGTCAATGTTTTGATTCACAAGTATGTCCAGGTTTTGCAGGCTCTGAACAAGGTGATATGACGGAACGTTAACTGGATAATAAATATCGTAACAATCTCGGAGGCTCAGTGCAAGTGTATCACTGGTCCTGCAAATGAATTGTCAAAAAGAAAAGTTTTAAATGCTTCGTTTCGCCTCATATCCATACGAACCATCTGGAGGAGGGGGAAGAGACGATTGAGGAGACAGTGTGGTGACCGGCCGCCCTAACTGTGCTGTATTCGACATTCGACCCCCCTCCACCCCCACCCCTCAGGACGATGCCCTATCACGCGCGCGGCCGTCATGGGCTCGAGTTAATCTTTCCCCGAGGGATCCACTGTCTGTTTTTTCTCTGGTATTCCTTTACTGTTAAGTCGGGGAATATTGTTCCTTGCTGTATTCGTGCCTTACCCATTGCGATTTGGTGTTTACGGAAAAAACTCCAATTCACCTAATTCGTTCATACTAAAGCAGGGCAAGAGCGCTTTCCACAGCGCACACTGTGTGCTGCCCCTCTACTTTCATATTCAACAAGCGGCTAAGAGTACTTCTCTCAGGTCTTTTTCGCAGTGCAATTTCGTATGCGGGTGTGTTTTGGATAGCAAAAGAAAACGTTCAGAGGGGTGATCTGAACATACTTAACAATGAGGTTCTGCAAAAACACATCGGTAGAGTAGTCCATGTACAGTAGCGCTCAAATTCTTCGGCCAAACACTTTTTGTCATGGCTTCTTTTCTACTTGACCAAATTTGACAAAATTTTGATATGTGGTGCCTGAACCTATTGTCAACATTTCCTCCTACTTGCGCGCCGCTTGACTCTTTTCATGGTTTTTTACAAGAATTTACTAAAAGGTCACCAAAAAAAAAGTAAAAGGCTTGGCCAAGAAAAACGGCTTTTTTTACAAAAACAAAACGAGCAAGCCTCAGAGAACATCAATATTTTGTAGAAAGACCACGACTTTTGATGACAGGGGCACAGCGGGACGGCATAGGGATGGCGCTTCAGAAACAAAAAATTTCATTTAACCATGTAAACTTACACCGTTGAGCGCCAAAATAGTACATTTAGTATGCAGCGTCTCCAAGTATAACATACTAAAATTTCCCTTAGATCAGTCCAGTCGCAAAAAAGTTACAAGTGAAAAACCCAAGTGAAATACCATTTGCCCAAAGACTTTTGAGCGCTACTGTATGTAAAAGTCCATGCTACGGTTTTCTCTTCCATGTTCTGCATGTCATACATTCAGGAAGGTCCTACCGTCGCCTTCTTTTCAGATCGTGGGTCAATTCAAGTCAGAGGGGGAGACGCAATTCTGCGTCAAGGTCGAAGCTCCTTTCCCTCCCTAGGCTTAGGCTAAAATTGATATCCTCTCCTTCCACATGAAAAAGCATCTGTCAAAGCATAGGTTTCATCTGCCTTAGTCTAAGCCTAGAGAGGGAAAGAAGCTCGACCTCGATGAAAATTTGTCGCAAAGCTGCGTCTCCCCCCCCCCCCTCCTCCCCCCGACTTGAATTGATCCCAGATCGTTTTCGGAGATAATGTATCGAATGGGACCAATACGTATTAGTTGGTATATAAGTGCCAGTAGTACTCGGCGTAGACTGAAATCTCTAGGATGTTCGAACAGCTTACCCTAACGGCACCCACGCAGCTACTTGGCTTGCGTCTCACTTTATCACGCACCTGTGGAGAATATTCACAAGAACATTCGCTTCTACAACAGGAACGTCACTTCACCCACTCGAATCGCTCAAGCTTGGAAAGCGTGCGTGTGACAAGTGAACATTGGACGCAATGCAGACATACCTTTTAGTCGACGTTCGTTTGGCGCGAAATAAAAGCGTTTAATTTCTTTTCCGCGAAACTTTGTCGCGTTCTCTTTTTATCTGTGTGTTGCCTGCTTGGACTGCGAATTCACTAGAGTATATTTCGTTTTCTATCTCTGTCTTTTCAAGTTTTTTTGAGGATCACCTTAAGCGCACTCTTTCTTATCGGTCTGTAACTATGTCCATCTTCAGATTACTTTTTAAGAGGTGGGTTTGAAAAACGCACATGGCGTCCTGTGAGCTGGCCAAATTTGACGGCTTGAAGAAGATAGGTGAAGGAACGTATGGTGTCGTTTTTAAAGGCGTACATAAAAGATCGGGAAAACAAGTTGCACTCAAGAAAATAAGCCTTGAACGGTAAGATTTTGTTGATTCTACTCTGTTTGCTTTTTCACTTAAGGGAGCGTAGTGCTTCAGCGACAATGAAGGCGTTCCAAGTACATGCATAAGGGAGATTTGTCTACTGAAGGACTTGAATCACAGAAATATTGTGCGACTCTATGATGTTATCCACTCGGGTAAGCGGATGATGGTTTCGTATTCCATTGGTATAGGTGTGTTCTCGAGTTGTTGCATTCAGGTATGCAGTTGTATCTCGTGTTTGAGTTTATTGATCGCGACCTGAAATCACTCTTGGATGGCTTACCTGGAAAAAGATTGCCTGCAGAACATGCAAAGGTAGGTTTCTTTACCGTAATTCTCCTCTAGTCGGGGAGCTTCATAGAGTGTTCCCCACTTAAAAGTTTGTGCGATTGCGACTTGCCTTTGCTCATTCCCATCACTGACCAGTGTCGAAATTGAATAATGCAAACTTAAATTTTTTTCTGGAATCTATTGCACATCGGCAATGGCGCTAACGCAATGAGAAGGGGGCACCTCTTACAGTTATACGTCTAAGCATCTTAAAGTAATCTTTGAGGGGTCAGTCTGTACACCCGCTCGTACATTTTGTCTAAGCCTTAGTGTGGGATAGACGGAATTCCTCACCTATGTCGATTTTAATTTTCTTAGAGCCCGTTCGATTTTAATTTTCTTAGAGCCCGTTGATTTTCTAGCAACATGCATCCCTTCTCAATCTGAGTTATTTGTCGTGATATAAGTGAATGTAAAGTTTCAGAGTTTCTTGTGGCAGCTTCTCCAAGCTCTTGCATACTGCCACACACGCAGAGTTCTTCATCGGGACTTGAAACCCCAGAATCTTCTCGTTGATAACAGTGGGGTGATTAAATTAGCCGATTTTGGACTTGCAAGGTAATCACGTAGCTATTTTAGATATGGTTGGATAGATGAGTAGCTACATTGCGGAACTTCAAATAATAATTTCAAATTGTGTTGCCGTCGACCCATATTTTATAGTATTTCCGTCCAAAATTTTCCCATCTTCTAAAGTCACGTGGGTCATAAATATTAATAACTGCATCAAAAATTATGTCGAAAGCATGGTGTGGCTCATGAGTATCAATCAGAGCTTTCAGTCATTTTCCACTTATCTCAATTTGAGTGAAATACGAGAAAGGTAACGTGAAATTGCCATTTGTTTGTGCTTCAGTCGTGGACTAAGTTCATTAGGAATAAATGCGTCATCTCATGCCGCGTGTACCTTTGAAATGAAAGATTTCTTTAGAAACCCTGGTTGATTGGAATTGGTTTCAAAAACAATACAGATTCTCCTACCTCGAGTGCCTATGTGCTTTTTTCATACATGCGAGAGTTAATCGATCACTTACAGAAATTTCTCCATCCCTAGTCGCGTGTATACTCATGAGGTTGTTACGCTATGGTACCGAGCACCCGAGGTGAGAATCTACAATATCCAGTGTGGTTGTGCTTTCCATCCCTTTCTAAGTCATGATTTGCTTGTTGTAGATTCTACTGGGAGGTCGTTACTATTCGACAGCCATTGATGTATGGAGTTTGGGTTGCATATTCTCGGAGATGGTGTCCGGTACTCCGTTATTTGCTGGCGATTCTGAAATTGATCAGTTGTTCCGAATCTTCAAAATACTTGGAACACCTACTCCAGAGGTGTACATTTGAACCTTTTCCAATTCACTCGCTTCAATCTTTCACCTTTGATTTTTTTTAGATGTGGAGCGGTGTGGAGAAATTGCAAGACTACAAAAGATCATTCCCGAGATGGACATATAATGTAAAGGCTCTTGTTGCGGCGTCATCTCCGATGACAGAAGATGGCGTAGATCTTCTCAAAGTAAGTGCAGTTACATAGTGTCTTTTTCTTTTTGATTGAATGCAAAGTTTTATGAGCTTTCTTTTCATTTGAATTTAAGGTATTCGGGAGCTTTTCTTTCCAGTAGATGTAGTGACATTTTTTCACCTAGATGTACTCTACAACGTGATGGCTTTTACATATTGAGTAATCTGTCCAACTTGTAGGAAATGTTGCGCTACCCTCCCGAAAGTCGAATCACAGCGAAGGCGGCACTGGGGCACCGGTATCTCCGCGATGTCATTCTACAGCCACCGGAGGTCACCCCGTTACTTCGCCACCCTGCTGCTACCAATGCATCAGCTAATAAAGACAAGGATTTGAATCATCAGCAAGATCTGTGATAGTGCAGGCAATATTGATGTCCTGCAGGTTTGCCGCAAAATATGCTTCGCTCTAGTCAACTGTGTTTCTTCTGTATAGAGTCATGAGACCAGGAACGCTCAAGTTAGCCCTCTTGACGCCTTAACCCGAGAATCAAAATTCTTTCTGGGTATCATACTTCTGTGAATTTCTATGTTTATATCTTTGAGAAAGAGTTTAATTTCATGTGCTTAGGTGTTCGCCACTCTTGTATTATAGATAAATATCACATCTGTGGCTGACTCGAAGTATATTATCTATTGCTCAGGCTTCAGATTACGGGCCTAGCTTAAAGGAACCGGAAGGGGTCCGAAACGAGAGGAAGATGCAAAGAAATGAGCATTTCGTAACGAACACTAGGAGAAAAAAGCCGGACTCAAAAGCGCCCATTCGCATCCAACACTGACTTTCCGAGCTGTCCGCTGTAGGAGACGGGCCGCGGGCAAGCGATAGTTATAGCACCTAACTCCCAGCGCAGTGGAGTGGCCATTCCCAACTACATTAGCATTCATGTAAGCACTTCTAGAAACAATATAAGAAAAACAAATTAAAAAGTAAAAGGAAAAAACAAATTTATATTAGAAACATCTCCTTTTGGCACCATGCCGAGGCATCAAATTGGGTTTGTGCAATGGTGGCCACTTAAACTCGTCCACCCTACGTCTGTTCTACCGTAAGCCAAAATTATCTCCTTCCGTTGTCTTTGAGGAACTTCTTTTCAGCTCTCGCTTTTTCCATGATATCTCACTTTTTGAAGGTACTCTCTTAAGGCAATGGGTATGGTTTGTCGATTGTTGAATATGAAGGCAGAGGGTAGCCAGATAAAACACTGAAATGTTTCTAAAATTCGGAGCGGAGACTCCCTTTTGTTGGCTCTTGTGATGGGCTTGTTTCGCGTGGAGCTCATCATACCGTTGCTAAAGTCTCAGTCGGAGTCACATATTTTGTGATGTGAGGCATTTATGCGCTGCTCGTGATGCGCTCACTTGCAGAAGAACCAGATGACTTGATTATCCAGTTCTCAAGCCAGTTCAAGGTCATGCCAGGAGGAGGATCTCAAGGGGGTGGAAGTGAAGAGAAAGTCGTGGACTGATTGGATTGCATGAACCCAGAGATATGGTCGTTTCCATGTGGACTACTCTCAACGACGCGCTTTACATTATTCACGACTCGCCAGTCGTGGGGAGGGGAATCGCCAGTGATCAAATTCGGCTTGGATTTAACAGATGATCTTGAATGTTGCTAACAACTTTAGTGATTTTACAGGCTATTTGAATGTTCGCCAGATCATCATGATGTGCCAACTGCAGTAGCGCTGAATCCTGACCGTTGGGTAATCGAGTCTGTGTAGAATTCAACGAGCATCTGATTTAGAGATGACGTGAACACCTTGACACCAGCTGCAATCTGCCCGCTAAACCTAAATCAGGACGCTTTTCTTTTGCATTTGTAAAAGGCCAATCCAAAACCCGAGAGCTGAGCAAACCTGTCAAGTAGCGGATCGTAGGGGCTTCCGTCATAATCGTAGACGCTAATAATGTCGCAACACTGTTCAGTGTCGATCTCTCCGAATGTCAGTAGAATCCTATGAAAATATTACTCAAAGCTTGAATTTTTCAAAAAAAAAATTGAGATTCATTTTGAGTATAAGTACTTATTCCCGGGACTCGTTGAAAGTTGGTAACGGCATTGAGTAAGTGCTGGGTAATTGCCAGGATACCCCGGACTTGTGATCTGAAAACTGTTTATCTGTGAAGAAGAGCATTATTTAGTGTAGAAATCGATGATAGAATGCATAATTATAATGGGGCCACAGAGTAGTGGTTTGCTGATTTTTAATCCTCAATGCGTATTTTTCATCCACGTCTTCCCCTTGTCAGTCGCATTGGTTGAAAAGAATTGGAGAAAAAGCATTAGGTCTAGGACGGGACCTCACACGAACTTCCTATCCATAAGGACCCTTTCAAAAGTCTGCTAGTCAAAGTCTATTCTCCACCTCAAATTCAGCACATTGATTTCAACACAATTTTTCCATGATTTTTTTTGAGGCCCCGTGGTAACAGGAACCATTTTTCGATCCCATCGAATCGCCCTTCCTTGCGCACACAGAGTGCAAAGTCGAAAAACGCTCAAAAGGAGTAGCATTTTTGTTGGTTAAAGGGGTTCATAGAGTGAGCTAGGTTTGATCTCCCCCCGTGAACGTGTTTGGGTAGGCAGTGTAGGGAAGAGATATTGATAGACTTTAATAAACTAGTTAATCTATTGTGTGAAATTCCCGATCTTTCTCCACCGCACTTCGCACCCCGTTTGCAGAGCAATGGAAGTATTAGGTTGTAAGGAAAGTTTTTGCCGGTTTTTCGCGTTCACTAGATAAACTCAAATCTTAGAGCGCGTCAACACGAATCATCTTACATAGTGTTCCCCTTAGATGGACAAAAAGTTGCTCTTTCTGAATATATGTTTTATTTAGAATGTCACAAGGTTTTCAATTTATTAGAGAAATTTTAAAGTACTGCGAAAATGGCACTTTTCAGATGACTTCACTTCCCGAGTCCTTGTTTAATCGAGCCCCGGCGAAGGTGACCACAAAAGTGAGAGCTGCAGGGGGGGGGGGGGGGGGGAGGATGAAGCATTGCATTGAACTCTTTGTCCGTGGTTTCAGAAATGCAGAAAAGAGAACGAGTTGCTCGGATTTTCAATCGATCAAATCGCTTTAATTAAAACGGCAGAGAGCGATGAGCGCAATTATTGGCCTTTAACAAACAAACTTAGTTGACCACCTCAAGTAGCCTCAATTTGAAAAAAAAAACCAAAAAAATGGGTGCCGCGGCACTCCTCAGAACGGCCATACCCAAGCGCACTTTCCACATCCAGTAATTGAAGCAGTTGCAGGCTGAAGCCCTTACTCGTTCATCATGTTCACAAGATCTATAGCGCTAACTAAGCCTCACTCTCACATACATCTGGACAGCTTCTTCAGCAGCAATGTGTTCAGAAAGAATGGCAATTTGAAGTTGACTTTTTTTAATTTCGCGCTACGTAAATCATCAGCCCTTCATCGAAATAAGATAGCAATTAACCATGATATTGCCAAAAGTGTAGTGTAGGTGTTCATTCTGTGAGAAAAGATGAAGTATGAGCCAAATTATGACCTCCTGAAGTTGAAAGTGCGAAAACCGGCCAAAACTTTCCTTACAACTTAATAGTAGAGATCTGGTGGGAGAATCAATATACTAGGCGAACCAACAGCTGCCTCCTCTCCTAAGCAAACCATCCCGACATGGATTCGAATGAACGCGATCCATGATTTCGAATGGAATCGAGAGCACGACGCAACCGAGATAACCTGGACGGCACCTGCCACTTTTTTCAGATATCTTTTCATTCGAGTGTTACCCACATTTGCTGGTACGGTGGCCATCTGGTTGCAGTGTGAAGGGTTGTTGGGCGATCCAGTCACCGTGACGGGTGCTAGGGTTGACGCTGTAAAAAAGATATTTGATCTCAAGCTACTCCTGTCGCTCATGCATGGTAATGCAGTCATGAAGAAAAAAATATCATCATAGCTTCCCTGACTTCACGACAAAAGGATCTGATGTTTCAAAAGCGAGAACGGTGCTTACCAAGGAGACCTTTCGGTAAAAACTCGGCTTCCCATCTGTCAAACTGATTCCAAGCGGATTGATTCCCAACACGATAAATCATTTTCATCACGTTTGATGAGGATGCGTAGTAGGTCGAAGATGGAACATCGCTAGTTATGCTGAAATCATCAGTTATCAAATAGCATCGCAGAGGTATCTTCAGTAATGTTTGTGACAGTACACAGTGAACGGAACAGTATCGACAAAGCCATTATAGAGCTCCAAACTGCTGCCATTGCTAAGCTGAATATCGATAAAATGAATTTGAACGTGATCTGCAGGGTCCACCGTCATAATGAAGAGACAAGGATTCGCTCCCTGATAGGATCCCGGGTAACTAGGTGAGTAGAACTGAAAAGTAGTGCTTATAAGTTCAAGAAGAGCAGAGAAGCCTTTTAAGTGTGACTGACCGTGCCGTTTCCTTCGAAGAATTGTGGTGTATCACAGGTTGATGGTGCAAGTGTAACCACCGAAGGAGTCGTCGTCCGTTCACACGATCCCATTTCTAAAACTATTCAGGTGCAAAATTCTGAGACCACATCAAGGAATGGATCGATTGCTGCGCAACGGTTGATAGAGGTCTTTCAAAAGCATCGTTACGAATAAGCGAAAATGAAAAATGGGACTACATGCTCTCTGTAAACGGACATTCGAGTTTAGATAATCGGTGGTGAGAATCGTACTGAAGAAGTACACCTTAAAGGAACCGGAAGGGGGTCCGAAACAAGAGAAACATACAAAGAAATGAGCATTTTGCAACGAACGCAGAAGGTTAGAGGCGATAATCGGTGAAAAAACCCGGACTCAAAAGCGCGACGCTGCGGTGTATATTCGCATCCCATTCGCATCAGCGCATCCATTCCGAGTTGTCCGCTGTAGGAGACGGGCCGTGGGCCAACGTTAGTTGTAGCACCAGACTCCCAGCGCAGTGGAGTGGCCATTCTCTATTACATTAGCATTCATGTAACTATATCTAGAAACAATATAAGGAAGAGTAAAGTAAAAAGTAAAGGGAAAAACAAATTTATGATAGAAACATCTTCTTTTGGCACCAAACCAAGGCGTCAAATTGGCGAGTTTGTGCAATGGCGGCCACTTAAACTCGTCCACACTACGTCTGCTCTACCGTAAGCCAAAATTACCCCCTTTTGGTGTCTTTAAGCTCTTCATCGCAATCGCAAACTCGTTGGGGTGCGATTCACGCATCCGCTGGGCAATTTACTACGAGAACGTTGCGATGAGTGGCTAGATGAGTTTCTCGCCGTCTTGTTCTACTCCTAAGAAACTAACGATGGGAAGATAGGAAGAGAAAGAATGGGGCGGTACCTATCTCTAGGGTCTTCACTCATTTACTCCATTTTTCTCTGCTGTTGCAATTCTGAGCTTCTTGAAAGTTACATTTAACAATTATTCCACAAGGACACAATCACCGAATGAGCATGGCTTTAAAGACACCGGCTGGAGGCCAATTTTCGTTTACGATGTGGGAGGACGGTGACTTCCAGCTGCCGCAATGCGGACACGGCACCTTCGCCTAGACGTCGGAAATGAATTCTTAGGCTTCAATTCTAATCACACTTTTTGCTTACGCTTTCGCTTATTCTTCATTTAATCATTTGACTTGCTTGTTGCTGTGTGTTGTTTCACTTATTTCAAATCATCACGAATGAGTGAAATACACTCTACGAGACAGCAAATGACATCCCTACAGCGGACAACTCGAGAAGTCAGTGTGTTGATGCGAATGTGATGCGAATAAACGCCGCAGCGCCGCCTTTTTTAATCCGAGTTTTCACCGATTATGGCTTCTAACCTTGAATGTTCGTTAGAGAATGGTCATTTCTTTGCATCTTCTTCTTTCTTCGAACCCCTTCCGGTTCCTTTAAGTGAGCAGTTAAACTGCACTAAGCAGGGCGATACATTTTGTGACAAAAAAGAGAGGTGCAGGCGGTGCAGTGGTGAGTGACACACTTCCTGCTCGCATTGTCCAGTGATTGAATCGCGTATCACTGTCTGCTCTGTCATCTAAAACTTGCTTCATTCATAAGCAAATGAAGTGGCTTCAGATCAGTATGAGAGAAGAAGACATCCACCTGTACGTTGCCAGATATCGAACTTATGATGTAGAATAACTTACAAATGGATTCGAGATATATGGCGTATTTAAAAGATAGATTAAGACGCCAGATGTTCTTCTCCTTTTTTGCCTACATTGAGTTTCTGCTTAAAATCTTCAGAGTGAATGTTCATGCGAAATTGTGAGCTGTGCGATCACCACGAAGGTACATCAACATACTTCGGTAGGATAGGGTAATATTGAAGGCTCAACACCGGGCTCAGTATGGCGTGTGTTCTTCACCCCTGCTTTAATATTCATTCAAGTGATATATCAAGTGGGGTGTGTCATAATGATAGAAGATATGCGAAGCCGTTTTCGGCGCGCGACGCGATGAGTTCGAACTAGGTGCACTCCATTAGATAGGTTATAATGGGATTACGCCCAAAGCAGGCCGTAGGGCAAAGTCATCATTCTCTGGATCCAGCCACTACGGTACGCACAGCTGCCATCCAGTGGGCCGAATTTTCGGTCCTCATGGCGCAAACCCTTCTAAAGTGCAACTCACCTCTCTCCCCGTCTCAGGCAGTTAAGGGCATATGGTTCCTCGTCGATAGCAAGTTGTCTTTCAACCTAAACCATTGAAACAAGGCAGCACGGATACCGCATCAGCTCTTGCGTAGTTTGTTCAGGTAGGATCCCCACATCTTTCCAAAGTATACAAAATTTATTTCGTTCTCTCTCGGAGTATGGCATCACCGTTTATTACCCGCACTCCAAAGGCAACATCAGAAAGCTTGAAGCCGCGTAAAATAGCTTTACGAGGAAAATACTCATCGGCGCGCTTGGATTCAACTACAGTGGAGGTGTTGCTCGGAACAAAATGCTAGGTCTTGATTCTCTCTTGTACAGACGACAGATGTTTGACCTTAGTGCCCTATTTCAAATGATCGCAGGAAAACTTAATGTCAAAAATCAGAGTTTTTCCATCATTAGGACTTCTAATACGAGGGGGAAAAGCGCAAGTTCTCTGTATCAAGTGCGAAAACCAATTTTGTGGCCAAGTTCTTCCCTATCAGAGCTGTAACTGAATTTTCTAAGTCAATCAAAAACTCGTCTTACCTCGAACCATAACACATTTCGAAAGCAGCTTGCATCGCTACCACAAATAAAGGCCTCTCAAAAGCTTCGGCTTCTGGCTATTGGGATTTCTAGGTTTTTTTTTGTTTTGAGTTCGAGTTGTTTTTTACTTCTCGTAACCTTTCTAATTCGAATTTCCTCGTGTTCTGATTCGCAGTTGAGTTGGGTGTGTTGTCGTTCCGACTTGCTTCATGTGTATCCCCACATGCAATGAATCTGAATCCAGTCACCTCTTTTGCATACGAACGGCAACGGTTGCGCACATGATACGGTAATCCATTTTCTTACGGCTACCAGTTCATTTACCAAAGAGATCGCCACACACTCTCCGAACGCTGAGTTGTTGTTGCCTACAACTTTATGCATGAAGCACTGTCATAAAAAACCTGTGAAATTCCATTTGAGATACCGAAATTATTGAAGTCAAAATCGGTGTGGTCTGTCCAGTTGTACGAACCACCATTTTGTCTCACGAGTCCGATCATTGCATAATTTGATTGTGCTCCGAGCATTGTAGCGATCATTGAATTTTCCTGAACTTGTTGAACACCATGCTTCACCTTTACCCTTAACATGATGGACAGTTGCATTTGAAACTCGCGCGCAAATCGTGTGCGCTCTCTGCTCTTGTCTGCGTCCTCTTCAAGCGGTAGCCGCTGTGCATCCTCCTTGCCTGTTGTTAGACTTGGGCTTTCACAGAAGTAGTACTAGTATAGCGAAAAAGGTGTTGTAATTCGTTAGCTCTAACTTTCTGGGCTCTGATCCTTGAATGCAAGATAGACATGGCGTAACGCCTTGGAAGTCGATAGGGAAATCTGACTATAAGTAAGGTGGATGTGAGACCGTGTCCCAACCTAGCCTCTCCAACTTTGCACGGGTCTCTTTACTTGTGTGAGGCCTAGCGTTGTCATGGAGGGGTGCACCAAAGTTCGTCTAGGCGGTTTTTCTAGAACGGCTTCCGCAAGTTCCTGCAGATGGCCAGCGTAATAGGGAGCGGTGACAGTGTGCCCTTGCTTGAGCAATTCGTAGTATTGCATTCCTTTTGAATTCCAGGAAGCATGTGGAGCATAGTTGGGATCTGAGGCAAGAGCCGGGACCTACGCTCAAAATATGACGCTCGAAGGCCTGTCGTAGCTCACCCTTTCTCATTGTCAGCTTAGCATCACAGGCTAGGATAAAGTTAAACAACAGAGTCCCCGTCTGTAGCTTCCGCCCAAAGTTTATCCCGTGATTATTGGAATAATGTAACCACCATGCTTTTTTAGCAAATAACTTTGAAGATTTCGGTATATCTTTCCAAAAGATATAAAACAACGAGATTTGCTCGCTGAGCAGCCGTGAGCCACTTTCCAAGAGGGAGTTGCACACTTACATCATCACTGTGTATAGAAGCAATGTGACCGCAACTTCCAGCACAGCTCGACTCGGCTGCAGCCATGGACATCTGCTGATCAAACGCACGATAGCATTTACCACCAAATTCGGTGAAGTCCCCGCAAGAGCCTGAAGTGGATGACGTCAATCAAAGATAAAGGGTCGGTAGGCGTGGATAAACCGGGTACCATGCTTGGAGACTTGACACACGAAGCCGATTTGCATATTATTGCAGTCACCACTGATCCACGTGCCACTAGCCGTTCCTCCGATCATCATTAGTACACAGTTTCCCATTATGCTCGGATTTCCTTAAAGGCAGCATTAGTGAAAGAAGTATGTAGTGAATTTGGAAGTCGAGATGCCTAGTAACATGACAGTGAAAAAAACGGAAGGAAATGGCCAAAAACCCAAGTCAGGACCCCCTCCTCTTGTTGATCCTCAACGCGGACGACCTTTCCGCCAAAATGGGTGTACTCCGAACGAAATTTCCATTGGCATGCTGCCAATTAAACACAGGGGAATGTTTGGAAATACGACAGCATCTTTTTCCTAGAGTGAGCTTCAGGCTAAAATTGAGAAGGCGCGCTGCAATACCTTTGATCTCACCGCATATCCTTGGCCGCTCTCATCGTAGCCAACCAGGAATCACGTCGCTTGCAGGTGGAGTCGACATCCAAAGGGGGCAGCTCTTATCCGTTGCGTATTTTCTACAGCTCGGAAGCGCACTTTTTCACCGGGATTTCGGCACAGATAGCCTTCTTAGGCTCATGGTTTCCATGTAAGTGACTCCTTTCATGGATTTTCCAATAACCACATTACCCCTAATGCTGTCTTAAAGAAGAGGAAATGTGATCACTATAAAAGAGAGAGTCCAAGCACAGGGCATGTAGAGCGTCTGTATAGGAGGGCACGCGTGAGACGACTTCATAAGGTCCTCGTCCGCATTCTGGCAGCCTTTTAGGGTATGTGGCCAGAGCCGAGATTTCGCATCAAGTGCGGTGCGATGCACGCAAGATAGGGATGCAGTTTGTAGTTCGGTTCTGAAGCGATTACACAGCAGCTACATGCTGCACGCACTGGCATGACCGTGTAATCGCTTATGAACCCAAGTGCATAGGCGCCCACAGCTCGAACGTTGTGAAACTCTGACACTGAGGTAACGCACCTCCAGGTCTGCTCGATAGAGTCATATGCTTTGTATGATCGCCAGGCAGATCGACATGGAGTGGATGGATACGCCCGTGAAGCAGCTCAGGGGAAAACACGTCCATTGCCCAAACCGTGGACTAGATTGAAGCCCCATGTCAGGTTCTCGACTGTTCTTTTTTTTTTTCTTCACGGCCAAAGTATATAACATATTTAGTGGTCGATCGAATCATCGTACTCTCTGCTTTTAGAACAAAATTTTAGGAAAAGGCAATGGTTGATAGAATAATCATACTCTCTGCCTTTAAAACGTAATTCTAGAAATAGACAAGAAGTGACCGGCTCAAACCGAAATCAAGCAAATTTACCTGGATAAAAGGCATCGTATGGATATGAAGGACCTTGTCCATCGTCCCACTGACAGTTCTTCGCAACCGTGTCGGAACACTTCAGACCCAGCCAAACAGGAACGTCCGCTTCCATGGCCATTTGCTGGATGAAAGCATTGGTCTGTAAGGTACTAGTGATCGTAGTGGGAAGCTTTAGTAGGATTTCATGAAAAGTGTACCGCTCACGTAAGCATTGTGAATGGAAGCCAATCTACCGCCATCGGTTTCACAAGTGGCGGAAGCCGTAAAGTAACTTGTGTGATTGGTGTACACCTGAAAAAACGCAAAATCCAATTTGAATGCTGAATTCTGGCATCATGACGATCCTACCTTGTAACAAATGTCGTTATCTCCTTCTGTGTATCCGCTTGGACATTCCAGTGCACTCACTAAAAATGCACTTTTCCTAGGTGGATCTTTACTAGAGATAAATCATCATATTAGTGTTTTCTGCAAAAATCCACGTAGGGGAAACTGATTCATGAGATTTGTTACAGCAGAGCAATTCTGCTTAGTCATAAGGAACAAAATATTGCCAAATAAATAATAGGCAATCAAGCACGATATTAATCGAGTGAATATAATACAGATAAGCCACGTTCACTCTCAGCGCTGGCTGCGTTCACAGGCAGCGAGGCAATGCGACAGGAGAGAGGTGCAGATACGACGCACGCAACGAGGCAGGGTGGCATAGGCGGAGACACAGAGACAAGCAGCCACTCCCTGCTGCCGGCACCGCAGAGTATGAACGCGGTCTTATGGTCAGGGTATATACCGGTAGTCGAGGATTCCTCAACACGGGGTGTCGTATTTGACCGCACCGAACAGGGGGGTCGTCTTTGCAGAGGTCTGCGATAAGCGCTGAATTCTAAACTTTCAATAAGCTGATAAGAAGCGAACGGCATTTCGCAGCGAGCTAGTACGGGGAAATGTGAAATAAATATCGTTTGCTCAAAGTAAAAGTACATAGCAATAAAACACATTGCATGTATACAGTCCAGTAACAGTTATTAGTATTGTAAAGGTCAAAAAAGGTGGTCGTACTGAAGCGGCTATTTTTCTCGACATCTAGGAGTGTCCTGCTTAGGCCGCTTCCATACTTTGCGCACCGACGCCGGCACGCGCGTGACGCAGGCACGCGCGTGACGGCGTCGGTGCGCAAAGTATGGAAGCGGCCTTAGAGTATGCCTTGAGGTCTGTGCTGATCTTTCGAAGCAGAGGTGGCATGGTTTTACTTCTATCTACCTCACTTCTGTGCAGGGCAGCAAAACTCCTTTAACTGAGGAGGTAACTTGATTAGCTGTGTTCAAATATGGTAGGAATGAAAATGGTTATGTCTCGAAGAAATAGCGGCGTGCACCCGAAACATTCAAATGCTTTTTGAACAATTTTTGAATAAGTCGAAGTTTATAAAAGAACTGATTAACGATGATCAGGTAGCTTCTCAACATAGGTGCTTTCTTTACAAGGACTGGTATGTAAACACATAATTCAGCCGAATAAACCACGGTAAGGTAGAAGTTCTCTAGCTCAAGCTACCCACACGAGTGCTGTTACGAAACTGACATTTTAGTAACAATAAGGGTAAAGAAAATCGAAGAATAGCTTTGCCACAAATACTACAGAACGCACACATGCAGTTTATCATAAGGATCATTACAAATAGTAGGCAAAACCTGTCAAGCAGCTGAAAGAGCGGAAGCCTTAATCAGAGACTTCTTTTGAAATATAGTCACATAATATAGTATAAAAATAATGTGGATGACAAGGTAAAGTACCCCGCTTTTCTACGAAGAAGAGGTTTGTGGCTTGGTTTGTCGAGCAATAAGTTTTAACAGTGTAGTTGATCTGCAAATTTCTGAGGTGAGCACTTTCCTCCCACTGGATTCCGGTACAAGCTCATCATCATCATCACAGGAAGAGAGCGGTTCACAGGGGGTAGAGGATTACGAGAGAAACCGTTTGCTGAACGTCAGTTTCGCCCGGCGACCGGGAGTCATACGAATATCACGAACATCAGAGACTATTACTGAAGCGGAGTTCCTTGATAGCACGCCGCCCCTAGGTTCAAGATAGTAATGGCTCCTCTCTCTCATGTACTAATGTGTTCTCGCACCAACTAGAAGTAATTGCCAGGGTCTCTCTCTTACAACGTGTATTTTTCCACTATGTCGCCCAGAAACGGAGAATCAAACTTCTTGGTCGTCTCTAGAGGATTGTATGCACTGATAGCCCTAATAGAAATACCACTAGTAATTGGACTATACAGGAACGGGTGGCCGGTTTTGTGCGTTCATAAGATTGACCCGAATTGGAAGGCGCGTCCACCCAAATTAACTTATTGATTCTATTTTTGAATTTTTTATAACTGTCACGGTTCGATGCAGATATTGGGCAACCAGCTCAACACGTACACGTGTGAGTGCTGATAATTTATGACGAATATACCATTCAGAAGCTGAAATAGGGTGGAAGGAGTCTCGGTAGTGTAATGGATTAGCACATATGCCCGGAAAGCATGGAGAGCGGGTTCGAGTTGTATCCAAAATGAAAGTTTTTGCCCATAACTAGCACACCTGCAACAACTAGAATAACTCAATTGTTGCACTCCAAAGAGAATAAAAGTTGCTCGTTCCAAATATAGGCTTTCCCTAGAATTCCATCATTTTTTTGAATTATCAGGGAAAAGATAGAGTACTGCAAAATGGCACTTTTTGCATGACTTCAGTTTATGAGCTATTGTATAGTAGAGTCGCAACGGAGACAATTACAAATGTCAGCTCATGGCGCTAGATGGAACAGTTCGTTGCTGACTTTAGAAGTGCGGAAATGAGAATGAGTCCCTCGAATTTGTAGTTGATCGCACCTATCAAAACAGCAAAAAGCGATTAGCGTCCGCATTTGCAGAAGATGTCTGAAGTATTGGTCTCCCTCCATGCAATTGTGGTGCTCCATATAAAGTGGCTCTGACTTGCCAAAAGACAAAAATAGGTGCTGCGTAACCCCCCTGGTCAGCCGTTCGCGACCGCTTTTTTACAGATCGTCTTTCAGAAATTCCAAGATTGTGCAGGATGGTGCTCTTTCTCCTACCTCATACTCACCAGATCTAGCGCTAACTTAACCCCGTTATTCAAACATTTGTACAGCTCCTTCAAAAACAGAGCGTTTAAAAAGCATGGTGGTGTGGAGTCTACATTTTACGATTTCCCGCCATGTAAATCGACAGCCTTTCATCACAACGGGGTAGGCAAGTATGCTCGTCGAAAGTGCGACGAACCGAGTGATGCTTCTTTCGTGAGAAAAGCTGCAACCCACCCAAACCGAGTTACGAACCTACAAATTTGAAATTGCGAAAAGCAACCAGAAGTTCCTTAGCTATCTATAATGTCCTTACCGTAAATGAGAGCAAGCAGGAGTGCAACTCCATAGAATAGCATGGCTACGAATATATGAATGGTATCGCTTTAGGAGCGCCTCTTCCGATATGCTTTCATATGCTTTACCGATAAGAGAATTAGAATCCTTATCAGTGGCTCGAAGTGGATTACGTCACTCATTAGTCACAAGAAAACTGAACAGGTTTTTTTCTTGCTTAAAAAAATTTGAAGGAAGTGGGTCTGTTATCGATGACGGTCTGCATTACTCGATAGCGATACTACCTTGACACGTCTTGATAAGAGTTAGCGAGCAATAAGCACAGTCGGAAGTCCTGGAATGACGTTCAAATCAAAACGAGTTCACGACGCTTTCAGCTTAATGAAGAGCAATAACAATGAAAGCCACAGATTCGGGTTTCTCACACACTCATCATATACCCTCCTCCGCTTTGGCCACACTAAATCACGACTTCCTCGTCACTCTTCCAACACCCCTTCTTATTACAATGTCCTGTTTTTTTGGGTTATTGTGTTCTACCCTGATTCGTTGATTAAACGACTACAGACTATGTCTGCTTTTTATACCACCGCTTGTAACTGCACAAAAATTGGGCGTCAATCTTCCTGACCAACGTTACCTTTTTGCTTTAGCCTTTCTTCCTGTTCTTTGGCGCGTCTTCTGACGCATACAAATAAATAAATAAGTAAACAAAACACGGTCCACAAACATCCATTAGCTGACCCTTTCATTCAAGTTGTGATCGAAGTCAAAGGGGCAGGAAAAACTGACTTGCAGTGCAACAAGGGGTGGGGTAGTGTACTGCAAGCGACGCCGCTTTCGCTCATATACTGCGGTGAACAGAGGGACAGAGCTCGAGTCTTGTCTGCCTAGACCAAGTGAGGCTACCATCTCTCCGGATCCTGTAGGTTTGTACAAGGAATAGGTACACTGACTTTGCCATCGATCTCCTTCCACAATGAATTGTATAAGCCCAATCACATTCAGATACCAACACTATCCGAATGAGAGTTGAATACGTGGCGCATCGAGAACTTCACTGAGCAGTGCAGGCATGCACCAAAACACTGCTGTTTTTCTTAGTTTAATGACATTAGCGTGATAATATAAAGATTGCACATCATAGACTGTTGAAGCGTATCAAACTTTTTGTTACCACTACCGTAGCAGATCAAAACGAGGAAGCTTTTCCTCCTACTGTACTATTTGATCTATTCTTCCACAGCAACTGTGGCCTAACAAGGGAGGGTCATCAGGTCAGTCCGGCCTTTTGCGATGGGAGGTATACCACTGTACTCGTCTTGGGACGAGAAACTCAAATCTGCCTTCCAAATTTGCGAAACGATTCTGTGAGCAAAGTTATGAAGGGTAGTCTCCCGACATGGTCGACTCTCTCTCTCTCGCATGTTCGCATGAGTGGACGTGGAATGCTAGCACAGTAAGGTGAGTTGTGGTGTACTGGATACGATGGTTGTTTCACAGGAGATGGGTCGCAGGTTCGGGTCCTTTGTGCGACTGCTTTTTTGCTTTTTCTCCCTTCAGCTCATATGAACCCAGAAAGTGCGTATTAGTAAGTATTTGAAAGGTTTACCTCTTCATTCAACATCAAGAGGGGACAAAATTTCACGTTTCCTGATTTATGCATTTTTTTCAAGACTTTCATTCATAGAGGGCATGTGGTACGTTATATCCTGTAGACTTGAACAGAGCGTACAGTTGTACAGATAAGTATGTGGTATAAGGTGACGTAGCGTTGTCTAGCAGAGAAAAACAGTAGTTTCTCTCATACTCAATCCCAATGTTCTGCCCAAAGCTAGTGTTGGCGTACTTGTTGAAGGACTTCGGTTCCTGTGAAGTGAGACGTCTGCCTTCTCGGAAGGAACAAAAAGTTATCGAAAAGTTCTCGTTTATTTTGCGGGAAGCTGCACTCGACAACGTAATAATTGAGTCTGGCGAGGAGCCATGCTTCGAAGAAGATGAGGAAGACCCATCATGAAGTCCAGAGGACGCCGAGTGCCGTAGAAGTGTATCACAAGGGAGTATCGTTTTTGGTGATGTGCAAGTGGGAAACGATAAGGTATGTTGCCAGTTCCCGATGAAGACATCCATATAAGTTAAGAATTGCTGCTGTTTTAATACAGGTGGACGAAGCGATAGCATTCTACAGATCTTCGGCTAAAGGAAGCCGTTCTTTTTCCTGTATCAGTAATAAGTATCGCTTCATTTCCTGTAAATACCATCTGGAAAAACTGCGACAAATTGAGCGAGATCGTAAGTCAACTTCCTAATATTCCATCCATAGATTTATTCCATTTCTCACCTTGTATCGCTTCGACTACTAGGAACTGCTCGTGCCAACCGCCTGATGCGCCTGCGAGAGCTTACGGATAAGCTTAAGTGTGAGGTGATGTCAAAGTTGAACTCGGGTATCACCTTGCATGAGAGTGACATCCAACGAATGGCTTTGAAGATAAACAAGGAATGTGCTCTGATAGAAAACTTCAAGGCAAGTCATGGTTGGATCAGGGACTTCAAAAAGAGTTGCGGCATCGTTTCGCGTCGTGTCACCTCTTTTGTTTCGAGGAAAAACTTCCAGGACAGAGACCGCATAGCTGCGGAAGCACAAAAATTTGTCGTGGAAGTGAAAAAAAGGTGAAGAAATGTTCAGAAATTTTATGGATAATTGACAGCAGTGTATCATTAGCGCAATTTTTTGCCAGAATTGGAAGAACGGCCGCTGGGATCGGTTTGCAACGCTGATCAGAGTGCTTTTCTGAAGAAAATGCACACAGTCCGATCACTTGCTATAAGAGGGGAGAAAAGAGTTCAGAGAATAGCACAGTCAGCATCGGCTACGACGCACTCCTTCACTGTGAAGCCACTGCTGTTTGCTGACGGCCACCTAGGGAAAAAACTTTTTGTGGTCATGCAGGTGCGTCGCACGCGAATTAGAGAGTGTTCCACCTATTTCTAATTGACCTTATATTAGGAGCCTCATGGAGTTTTTCCTTCCAAAGGACATTTCAATGCTACCAACTTGGTGGTTCGAGCTAACAGAACTCACATCATGAACAAACAGCTCATGCTGGACTGGGTCGAGTCTTGTGTGGTCTCTGCAGACTCTCCCCCGTCGACACTTCTGATAGTAGATTCGTGGAGCGCTTTTAAAGATCACGAGTCTATTCAATCGGTCATACCATCAAATAAGCAGGTGAAGGTCCTTAACATACCTGCAGGTGCAACAAGCATGATTCAACCTTTAGATGTATATTTTTTCCTGCCATTTAAGTCGATGTATAAGCGCTTCACTTCCTATGTAATTGCACATGATGTAAATTTTTCACTGCACAACCGAGACTCTATCCTCCGCCTTTTGTCTTTAGTTTATTCTCAGTTTTGTTCGCCCAAATTTAAAAATTTCTTATCTTATTCCTGGTATGCGGCGGGATATTTTAGTGTACACCCTGGCGAATATGAAACACCTCTTCAATATTGTTTCCCATCTGAAGTGGTTGAGGGCTCCGACTGCTGTGTGTGTGGAAATTTTTTCTATTCGTTGTGCACACTGTGAGAGATTGTACTGTTTCGCCCACTTTGTGCAGGAATACCACATGTGTTCGTAAATTACTGGTTTTCAAATATTCTTGTATCTCCTATTCACCATATGCCCTCTATAAATGAAAGTCTTGAAAAAATGCATAAATCAGGAAACGTGAAATTTTGTCCCCTCTTGATGTTGAATGAAGAGGTAAACCTTTCAAATACTTACTAATACGCACTTTCTGGGTTCATATGAGCTGAAGGGAGAAAAAGCAAAAGAGCAGTCGCACAAAGGATCCGAACCTGCGACCCATCTCCTGTGAAACAACCATCGTATCCAGTACACCACAACTCACCTTGCTGTGCTAGCATTCCACGTCCACTCATGCGAACATGCGAGAGAGTCGACCATGTCGGGAGACTACCCTTCATAACTTTGCTCACAGAATCGTTTCGCAAATTTGGAAGGCAGATTTGAGTTTCTCGTCCCAAGACGAGTACAGTGGTATACCTCCCATCGCAAAAGGCCGGACTGACCTGATGACCCTCCCTTGTAAGACGCATAGCAAGACGTATTTAGGCGATCGGTGACGAAGGAGCAGGACACTTAGAAAGGCTTCTCACCAAGTGCGAAGGTCGACTTTCGCGGTGCTTGGTTTTACATCTCGTACTCAGAAAACGGATCAAAATAGATGATTGAGGAAAATAACAATGAATCAAGTGCTTTTTAGTACGTCTAAGGAATATCATTCTATCTGCTCCCCACGAAGCCTTGCTCTATCGACTGCAAAAACGCTTCAGAGCTTCTGGCTCTGCGATGCATTCTGCTTCACAACAGTAATTAGGTCCTCCCATAAGAACGTGAAGAAACAACTGACAAGAACGTGATTATACAAATACATTCCTACATTCCTCTGTTAATTTCCTCTGTCGCTTTCCTCCTTCGATGTCAAGACGAGTCATATGGCAATTTACGAAAGAAAACGCAATGATTATGAGTGAATGGGGACATCCTTTCCCCATTGAGAAAACAATCCTTGATTCACCTATTCCATAATCTAGATAGCTTGGAAGCATGAGGTAAACAATTTATAACACGGTAATAACATTTAATGGATACTATTGAGATCTCCATTTTGACATTGCTGTTGAGTTCGCTGATGAGATTCGTACCGCATGTTGCCAGTGCTCAAATTCCACACTTGGACTGCCATTTGAAGAAGCCACCAATCTGAGAGAAGGATAAAGTGAGCTCAATTTGATCTAGGTGAAATCTATCTATGTACCTTGAAAGAATCAACATTTCATTGAGCAAAGCCGCCTTGTCGGTTTGTGCATTTAGTGAAGCGCACATATTGACGAAGCTATCTTGGACCTTCTATAAATTAATAATCGTCAACAAAATAAGAAAATGATTGAGCCGTATGACTCACATACCTTAGATACATCATCCGCTAGAGATACGGAACTTACGCCACTGCGACTTCTTTGCAAAAACTCTCGCTTGCCCTCAACATTTTCCAAAGATAACGGTGCAGCAGATGGTTCTACAGGAATGCGGAATGGGGTCTGGAATACTTCTAACTTTGTAAATAAATGTACTTGACTGACACTGATTAAATCCCACCTTGAAGAATCTGGATTCTTTTTTCGACAATATCAAGACATTGTAATCAACATCCATAGGGATTTTATAAAAGCCATAGTCATACGACATCCTGTGCTCGACAATCAGCTCCTCCAGCACTTTGAGGTTCTCCTCCACTACAACAAGAGGGACTGATTAGTCAGACTTCAAAAAAAGAAAACTTGCATAATATTCTACGCAATTAGGGAACATCGAGAGTCGAGGATTCCTCGACAGGGGTGGTTGTATTTTACCGGACAGGAGGGGGGGGGGTCGTGTTTCACCGGACAGTAGAGGAGTCGTACTTGCAGCAGCCAGCTGTATGCACCAGAATCCAAAGTTCCAAGAAGCAGACGAGAAGCGAGGGGTATGTATGGATACTTCTTGCTCCAGGTAACAATTAATAGCGATAAAATACATAGCAACTAGACTTCCGATAGGTCATTGGTATTGTAGAGGTGGGAAAAAGGAGAGTCGCATTCGGTTCCGTAGAGCGGGGAGGGACCGCACTGAAGCGTTTCTTCGAGACCTAGGAATGCCCCATACACAAGAGCTGAAAATTTGAACGCTTGTTATAAGCAGAGGTACATGAACTTCCGAAGAATATTCACCGAATCCGCTGACAGGGAAGGAGCCACTGGGCAGCTGAGATTCATCAACAATAAGAACAGTGCCGTTGCTCAGCTGCAACTCCCCTTGATGCAATATATCGGACTCGTAATTCTTCACTGGGGCAAAACGAGTTTTCGAAAGTAGCTCAGGTGTCAGAGTGAGAACCTTTACCTGAAAAGAACGCATGTACTGAGAAGGATAGATGATGACAACGCTCCTCCCAACTCATGCTTTGCAATGAACGTGGTTTGGGTAGGAAAGCATATGCCGGAATCGCGCCCCATCGGGTGAGGCGCGATTCTCGCGTTCCTTCTGAGGCTGAATCAGGCAGCCAAGTCCAATCTCCAATCGATTCAGTAATTAAACGCCATAAAAATTATTCAAGAACTGAACGCAGAGACACCATTAATCAGAAACTGAAGCAAAATCTGGTTCCATAATTTTACGGCCTCAGCACATATACAAACTCCTGACTTACCTTGGGCATTAGATGTTGCACCAATTCAATTATTTTGTGAGCTACTTCAGAGTCAGTCACACCAACAATGTTCAGGGGTAAAAAGCACAAAGGCGTACCACCAGGTCGAGAGTACCTAAAAACAAAAAGCTATGGGAGGGACCTCCAGTATATTATGGTGACAGTAAACGACAGGCCAATAAAATTATACATCCAGAGAAACTATGTGCAAAAAAGTAGATGTCACTGTCACCTTATCTACACACTTTCTCGAATGCACTCATACACTGCAAAGACAAAACTTCCGCAAAGGAGCAGCTTTAACCAGGAAAAGGGTTCAACTTACCATGGAGCTTTGAAAGGAGACCTAGGTGGATCTATAGTCTTGATTGCTGATTACAAATATGAAAACCGAAATTGCAAAATGGCGATTTGAAGCGAGTTAGGAGTGAAAGTTTACGTGCGGTAATTCATCGGAGAGGCAGTAGTTGTTCTGCGAGGCCAACCCTTGCTTACAAGGGAGAGATACCAAGACGAAATTGCTATTTGCTGTAAGAGAAATATCGAGGACGCTCTTTTGCTTGAGCGTTTTTGGACGCTGATTTAAATCTGCCATATGATTCTCTAGATGGAGTTATGGAGGTTTTTCCGAATGCTCCAATTCCACATATGCAAACGTGTTCCTCGCCCACGTCGCAGATGCATAAAGTGGAGCTCAATGTCTTTCAACAGCAGCATAGTACAGAGGTAGCTGTGGCGGTTCACGTGTGGTGAAAAGACAAACGGGATCCCCACTTTTTTGCTTTTAATGAGGCTTTCCCTTTCATGTCTGGGAAACGTCCCCAAAAATGTTGTCTTGTACAATAACTGCTATATTCTCACTATCCCTATCTTTAAGTCGCGAAAACTCTGTGATCCAGCTTGTTTGTATGGGCAGACTCCTTTTTTCTCAGCACGTTGCTACTCCATAACTCTCAGACATGTGTACACATGTAGGCACTATAGTCATCAGTCTTCTACCACCCACTTATAAGACTGGGTAGATTCGATCTTCTCTGCCTAAAAGTTCACAAGCTACGACTCGAGGAACCCGTGGATACACAATTCGAGTGCAGCTACATAATTAAACTTCTTTCTCTCTTCAATCAGCTGCTTTTCGACTGTGGAAGCAGCTAGTTTCCGACGCTATTTACACCAACCACAGTCGTTACTGTAGAACGACAAATGCATCAACGACGAGTGCAGCGTAATAGCAGCTGATTTCCTTACCAGGAATCCTGGAGACACTTGCATAAATTATGGCTAAGTATGGGAATATGAATATGAGTCGATTCTTGCTACAATATAGCGAGGTCACCTTGCAAAGATTTTGAGAAAAGCATCGGAGCATGCTCTAACTCACTATGTTAATTAAAAGTTGATAAAGTTCGAGAGCAGTGAAGCTATAAGAGATTTGGGAAGTATCGCAAAACCCATGCACCAACCTAATAAACCTCGCCCTGACTAAAAAAAGCTCTGCTGCGTTAAATAGAAAAAGTGGATAGGGGAAAGGTATAAGAAAGTGCCGTCATAAGCTCCATCAAGACATTACAAGGCAAAACTCACGTTGTGGAAACTAGGAAATTGACGAACATATCAGCTGATGATGTACTACCCAGCACTGAGGAAACTTCTTTGATGAGTTCATTACGTACAGAACGGTAATCAGCAGCTGAATCGTAAAAAGGCGATCTACAGAAGGAATACTCTCGATCGACCAATGTCATACTTCATGACACTCTGCTACAAATGACTCACAAACGGAAGCTTCCCATCCTGCTGACGGCATATGGCACACCTCTTTCATACGAAGCACATGAACATTGAAATTTTTCGAAGAATCAGATCCAACGTCACTAAAAAGAGGAGTTAAGCAGTGACGGCAGAGAGCGCCGACATGAAATGAAGCAAGAAATAACAAGAGCCAGATACCAACCCTTCACCACTGGCATGCGGTCCTGACAGATACCCATAAACATCGACAACTGTATTAGCTTTCAGTTCAGGTGTTCCATCGTCAAAAACCTTAAAATTCCACAGACATGTGACAGAGCAAATCGACAAGCTGCCGTTACATTCAACTAACCTTGGCAACAAATTCAGTTATTTTAGTAGGAACTGGTGCTGATGATACTTCCATTTGATCTGAATAATTAAGAATAATATTTGCTATTCTCATGAATCAGACAAATAACCACGAACCATTATCTACAGCAGAACAAAGCGCCGTCGTTTGAGCTCTATTGAAGTCATCCAGCCACCATTCCATCGCACCGGGTACCATAACCATCTTGTAACAGTAACGGCTACAATGATTCCCGTGATCCACCAAGTTCTGGAAAAGGACTGTCAATATCATTACAGCCGAACTGCTGTGCAATGGATTCTCAGACTTCAACCCAGAGAAATATGGTCATTTGGATATTCAAACATTTGAAAAAGTTCCGTAGTCATTCATGAAATTGGAAAACGTTACTGTACATAAGGCTGTTTTACGGTACGATCATCTCGTCCAAGAGTACAAATTCAATCTAACTCATGTGCTGAGAATCTAAAAGATTATAGTGACCAAAATTTCGAAAGGCGACAAAAGCTAGAGAAGGAATGCTAGGAAACTCGATGTGTTATTTCCTTCGAAAAAGAACCGAAATTCGAATCGATAACGCATGAACCGTGATCAAGCATAAGAAATTCACCGTGACATCATCACCGAAAGTATCCCTAAGACAGCCAGTGGCATCCGTTGTCTCCGAACCTCTCGACACAGTGCAACTGAGAGGGAAGTATTCTGTAACAAAAGGACATAGAATTTCAAAAAGAACAGAATAAGCAGTACCTGGGGCAAGCGTATTTTGAACCATGCAACGAGCAGAAACTAGGTAACCCGGTAGAACCGCAGAAGTATGGAGAGATACAAACATTTTCTGAAATCCTTTATAAGCTGAAGAGCACAACCATTAAAGTGAAGAAAAACTACTAAATTACACGAACATCGTCGGCGTACATTTCATTCACATCAATGAACAGCTGATGTGGAGATTTGGCATAGGTGTCCCGCTTGTCTGGAACGAATAGATTATTATTCGCTATGAAAATATTATTCATCGGAGAGACATGAGCCTTTCGAGGTCTCAGTCTTTTCATTCAGCGCTCGACTCATGGTGCACGCCATATAGATGATCTATGCGGAGAGCGCGACCTTACTATGCAGCACACCATGAAGTACCAATGTTCTCCAGCTTTGTTAATTGCACTAACGCTCCTACACTTTACTTCGCAGCCTGTCCTACCTGCCCACTACGAGAACTAAACGACAGGTTCAAATTACTCCTGAAACTGTATCTACCATGCTTATTCTGCTGGCCACTTTCCAAATATCACCATTCTTTGAAAAATCGAGACAAAAACACCTTAATTACACACTGGCGTTCACGATCAACTGCTAAACCTCACCTCGCCACAACTGGTCGACCACTTTCATGAAGTCCTTGGAGGCCAATTCAGGAGCTGGAACCATTCCCTTGAAATGTTAACATTATATCCAAACAGTTGAGAGGGAAATCAAACTCTACAATTTTGTATCGCACGTACGGCATGGAATTCCATGAAACCTGAAGGAAATAGTGAGCCGAGCAAAAGTTTAGTGTCACACCGATTACCAATCAGAATCATTTCAAGAAAAGAGCAGGCAAGGACAAAAGAGCTAGCTGATAGGAGAAGCGTAAACTTGAAAACCATAATTTCGCGCACACTGCTGCCGCGTGGCAACTCGTCCGCACTCGAATTGGCGCACGTTTGTCGAGCGAGTTCACTACGTATTGAGGGTGTATGTCGTTGTCGTTAGCGCGGCCCCCTGCAGCTAAGGCCGCATTCATACTTTGCGCACCGGTGGCATCGGTGTCAAAACCATAAGCCGGTCGCCGAGGCGGCGGCAATCCGGTTATGCGTTCCATTTGTGAATTTATGACCCAGTCACACTACAGTGTGGCGACGCTTTTAGAAATTGGAAACACTGAATCTTTAGCTATTGTAAGTTGCGAAATGCGATGAACGTAGAAGATGCGTTGAGAGAACTTGTCTTCCGGGGACTTCTTTCAGGTGTTGTGATCCCCTAAACTGTTTCTTGTTAGAGGGAAGAAGCAGAACCGCAGAAAGGAAAATAAAAACTATTACTTTTGAGGAAAGCAGCAACAAATGTAAAACAACCACACTCCTGGAAGAAGTCCCCGGGAGTCAAGTTCTCCCAACGCATCTCCTACGTTCATCGCATTCTGCAACTTACAAGAGCTAAAAATTCAAATCTCCATTTTCATTTTCAAATAATTGAAATTATCGGTATTCACTGAATACGGCTCATCTACCATACCACTGATAAACTTCTGAGTTCCTCAACCTATCTATAAATAGCGGTGATCGCGGGTCACACCAAAAGGTATGCGCATTTGCAAAAAGAAAAACTTTAAGAGGTCTTCATGGCCGACATTTGCTCGTTTTGCTTCGACACGTAGGACCAAAATTCTAGAAATTTTCGGCGAAAGCGACCACAGCACGATGTGTTATTCCCTCCATATACAAAAAATAAAGCGGTAGCGTTTGACCACGATACGTTTTCAATAAAAACTTAAAAAGTTGTTTATTGAAGGTCGTGCAACATCATGTATTGCACTCAGTACGCTATGTCTTGAAGCGCAACTCATGTTAAATTGTCATACATAGTGCTCATTACTGAAAGCGCAGGATCTGAATCAAGCGCCAGAGAAGTAAAAACGAGTGGAAGGCCCCACTAACGTAGAAAATAAAGCTTCCTAAGAGAGTTCCTTGTACGAGTACTTCAGCAACAACTATTTGCTTGAGGTATCACTCGAATTTCGACGATGTCACTTACTTTGCCCTGTTACGTTGTCTTTATCGCTCGAATTTCTTGGAATTTCGGTCTTATCTTATTGCAACATCATGTATTGCACTCAGTACGCCATGTCTTAAAGCGCAACTCATGCTAAATACTCTTATTGGGATGACAAAATTGGTCGTCCAACGCCAGGTATGAATTGGTTTAGTGGGCCGGTCGTGGTGGGGTTCAAGCGGGCATAGTGTCGTGAGGATGCGCTGTGACCCTGCAACGAGGGTGCAAGGGTGTGAGAAGTTATCCAAGGGTCTACATGTCACAAGATCAGAGGCGACTAACCTAAAAATCGTGGTGTCTCACTAAGCAAATCTATAATCAAGCCTATGGGCGGAGGTGGTGTAGTGACAGGTGGCGCACACCCCATTCCCACGGTGCAGGGGTCAAATCCCGCATCAGCGCCCGACCAAGCCTTCCATCCCTCCGGTGTCGGTAGATTGGTACCAGACTCGTTTAGGAGGATAAAAGCACTGACTTCCACATCGGCTGGCCACGGCAAGTCATTGTATAGGTCACACCACATTCATCAGCCACCTCGATTCTGTTTGGAACTAGAATGTGCGGGACATCCCAGGAAGGAATCGTTGAACGTCAGAAACTTTATATTTAACTTTGATTTTTACCATCAATCCTCAGAAAACGAAGGAGCTTTCAGCACACTTTTCGAGCAAACGCTCTACATTAATATTCTGGCACTAGATGAAACCATAAAGCGAAAGAAAGCATCGCACTTGATCAAACTTTTTGGAATGCGTCGCACTTTTTCACATCCATTTTAATGCTGTAATGCTCTTTTGCTATTTCCATTGCAGAGTAACGGGGGGCGAGTCCACATGCATTCAGCATTCTTACCTTTTAAGAGAAATCGTGTACCAATTTGCCGATCTTGGAGGTATGGAATGACTGCATGGAACGCTAAGTGCACTTGTGCAAGGCAGTGGATGCGCAACCCTTGAAAAATGCCCAAAAAAGGGTCAGAGTCATTTCTTACTTTGGTCAGACATATCATGAGAAACCAATCCAGTTCTCCATTCTATTTCGTTCCCTCTGTGTCGGCTGATTGGCAAAATTGTGTGGGCTTGCTCGCGTGGCCGGAGCTGAACGGAAGATCAGCTATCACCCTTGAAGAGAAGTATACTTTTTCATCCATCTTTGCGATCCCTAATCGAGGACGATTACGTAGCTTACTCAAAGAAAAGAAACCGGTCTCCATAGGTTAGGGGCACCTGAATTGACTGGCTCGTACGGGCATTCACTTTGAATTGGAAATCGATTAACACTGAGTTCGGAGAACCGACGCTGTTTCATTTATTCCACACAATTCAACGATGCATTCGCCTAATATGAAATGCTGACTGGTAGGTGCTCCCGTGTAGTGAACAGGCTCGACCACTATCCCGCCGCCGTGCTTATCCTGCTTATTTGTTCTCTATCCTATCGATTGGCCTGAGTCCACGGTCAACCTCATAACGCCCCCTTCGGATCAGATTGCTGAGTTTTCAGGTAGAACAAGCCTGACCTGTCGTGCACTCGATATTTTTCATGTTTTTATAAGGAGGAATATTATTTTCTGAGATCGATTCATTTCCCATTCTTTTTTGTTTCTCTTCTTCCACAGAATACCCATCGATTTCGTTGAAGATAAGTACCTTTTCTTCAACAGTACATTATCAATCATGCAAATCCTCTAAAGCGGATTTATCAAAATTACATACAAGCTGATGAATGACAATCAGGTGCTTTTTGAACAGTGTTTTTGCGGAAAATTCAACACAAAAATCAAAGAGTGTCATTTAATGACCAAATATGTATGTTGTCCGTATAAAAATTAATAATACTTTGTTAAAAATTAAGAAAAAAATTGAAAGCCTTGTTGACGCATAAGCCTTCAACAAAAGCGCCTGATAATTACATAATCATCAGTCTGATAATTCCGAAATTGTGAATCCCAAACTTCACAAAAATTCGCTTCATCTTTCAGGCTTGATTCAAGTAGTAACGCCTTTTTTACCACACAACGGTGGGTGATCCACCATTGTGTGGTTCACCCACCGTTGTGTGGTAAAAAAGTTTAAAAAAAAGGTAAAAAAATATGAAAAGAGAATCAAGATGATCTACGATGTTAACCTCAACACAAAGAGCTTTTCATACCATTGCTAGGCCTGCCCATTTCTCTGATTAATTTGGTTGTACATCGCATTTTCCCATTTCTTACTTGCTTAAATTCATTGGCATCATGTTGACGTTTTAAATTTATGCGGATTTCTTTATATTTTCAAGGATTGTGGCAGTTGCATTTTCAAAACTTGTGCTGTCTGGATGAATTCTTTATTGCTATTTTTCGCTGCAGCTGCTCTGGAATTAAGAGTTGCAGAGTCACGGAGTAAGTTGCTTCTGCCCAGAACCCTTTCTGGTAGAATTAATATGTCCTGCTGTTTTCGCCTCTCCTGTACTATGGCAGGTGATCAAAGATGGCTGCCCTGAATTCATAAATTCTACTGTGGGTGGCCTAACAATGATCAGAATCGGAACGCGACGCACTGCAGTTTGCCCGGAACAAGTGAAGGGTTGATTGTTTGAAGAGAAAAATTGAAAAATGAGAGAAAGTTATGGAAGGGTCGCTAAAGGCCATGCGCAATGGAACATAAAAATAACAAATGAGAGTGGAACCTGTTGTACCAATCTTAACTCATTTCCATGCAGTGCCCAGCGCATTCGACTACATCTAGCACATTAACACGTTGGCGCCATTGCGTCCCATTGCTGGGACGCACGTTTTCTGCCGCATGGGACAATGGGTCCCAATGGTGGGATAGCACAGAAAATTCCTTTTTCAATTGATTTGAAATCCACACATAATAAGTTTCGATCAATATGCACAAGGGTATCAAGGGTGAACACGGTCCGCTTACACTTTTCAATAAGTTTTTTTATGCTTTGTTTAGTCATCCAGCGCAGGTTCTTTATCATCGCTGTCGTTCAACAGAGCGTTAAAACTAGCATTGAGCTCTCTGAAGTCGTCGCAGGTATCCATAGTCAGTTACGTAATTTGTGGCTATTCAATTCTTAGTCAAGATATTCATACTGCGAGACGTCGATTTTTTTTCACATGCCGATCACCTGGCTAAGCACTTTCCATCACTACCATGCAATAATCTCTTATTCAAGCCCTTGAGGGGTATCTAGAATTTCGCAGCGCCCACTACCTTGTATTAGCACTCAAGGTACGCACGAAATTCAGCGGGTTAGGAAAGGTAAAATCAAAAACCCCTATGCTGGGACGCAATTCTCAGCAAGGCGAGCGCGCGATGTCCCACGTGGCAGACACGTGAAAAAACGCGCGGTCGCCAACGTGTTAAGGAAGTCGGGAGCCAAGTATGGACAAACCTCACTAGTGACTTATTAAGAGACCTATTGTGGTAACTGCTCAGTCTAAGTGCGTGTGTAACCTATGACAGACATCCAGAGACGAGGGGATGACACAACGAAAAAAATTGATCGACACCCTTGGAGCACTCGAACCTCTATTGAAGGTGCTGTGCCGACAACTAACCCCTGCTTCTTCGTAACAGCTTCTTCTTTGCATCTTCAAAGCCCACCTACGACCTGTCTGATAGTAGCGATTTTTTCACGGTGTAAAGGTTACACGCGCTCTTAGCCACCACGTTTTGTGATTGTAGCACTACGACGACATGCATCGTAGTCGTGGAGGGCTTGTATTGGGTTGAGGAATAAGTCCTTGCGGTTTTTTTAACGCTGTTTTTCACATTGTTTCCTTCACCTTTCGACAAAGCTTTTATACGATTCCGATAGACCTTTCCTGTTCTACAAAGCGATACTATTTGTTTTTCGATCACTTCTACTACCTAATATTTATGAGGTTTGGAAATGAAGTAAGCTGAAGGCAAAAAATTGGCACTTGCGCACCTCATCTTTCTTGTCTGCCATCGAGACCAAAAAATGTATACGTTTACGTTTTGATAGAGCTTTTTCAGCTCTATAGAATGGTACGACCTTTTATACAAATTGCTTAACTTTTTGAGGTTTTTAAAACTCACAAATGCAGTTCGCAAAAGTGTCTTTCGTTATCTTCTCTTCCTCGCCTACCATCGAGATTGGAGAGGATGTGCATATATGCATTCGATAGAACTCTGTTCGCTCTATGAGAGAGTGTTTACAGTTTTTGTTCAAATAAATTTTTGCCGTTTTTTAGATCATTTGAAAGTCGACGAAATTGAGCTTTGTCGTCACATGATGTCAAGAATGCTCGATTTCGTCGACATTTAAATAATCTAAAAAATGGCAAAAGTTAATTTGAACAAAAACCGTAAGCACTGTCTTCTAGAGCGAAAACAGCTCTATCGAACGATCGAGGTGAAAAACAGGTAGTAACTTATTCATACAAGCTAAAATATAAAAGCGTTTGAAAGATGGGTGGTATCGTCTTGTAGAGCAAAAAAAAGCTCTATCGAATGCATGTATGCGCATCCTCTCCAATCTCGATGGTAGGCGAGGAAGAGGAGATAACGAAAGTGAGCATTTTTGCGAGTACTGCACTTGTGAGTTTTAAAAACCTCAAAAAGTTAAGCAATTCGTATAAAAGGTAGTGCCATTCTGTAGAGCGAAAAAGCTCTATCAAAACATATACTTATACATTTTTTTGGTCTCGATGGCAGACGAGAGAGATGAGATGCGCAAGTGCGAATTTTTTGCCTTCAGCTTACTTGATTTTCAAACCTCTTAAATATTAGGTAGTAGAAGGAATCGAAAACAAATAGTATTGCTTCGTAGAGCAAAAAAAAAATCCATCGAAATCATATATAAGCTTTGTCGAAAGATGAAGGGAACAATATGAAAAACGGCGTTAAAAAAAACCGCAAGGACTTACTCCTCAGTCCAATAGATAGAATTACCAGTATTGTGAATTTACACGTGTAGTAGTAAAATGATTGAGGCGGTCGCTACATAATTCCGAGCTCAATTGTTCGATCCCCTTCCTGAATAGGGAACATCTCTCCACGTGCCACGCCAACTCGGAGAGGTGTACTCTCATGAGTTGCTTACCATTAGGGGCCACCTTGAGAATGTTTCTGCGTGCAAACTGTCTGTAAATCATCTTTTAAGGGCAGATACTGCGATACGCGGTTGGTTGTATCTTTCAGTGATGAAAGCAATATGCCAAATGACTGGCCAGTGAGTAAAAATCAGGGAACACTGCCTGAAGGAACACATCTTTGATATCAGCCACTGCGATGTGCTTGGCGAGAGACCAGACAAAATTAGAGGGACGTAGGCTAGAGAGGTGCGGAAGCAGACAAAGGAGTAAAAGAGACGCAGACAGTATCTACTAGTATCATCAGATTAATTTTCTGGTTTCTGATTAGCGTCTTAGCGTCCTAACAGCCAAAGCAAATGCTATGCCGCAATAAGGGTGCCACATGAGGTTATGGAACGATCCATGTCCCCACTGGTGGAAGTGGACTCAGTGTTACTATAACGAGGTGTTTTCAAGTAGACGCTAAAACTTAGAAGAACTCAACTTATCCAGGCGTCATTTGTTTGTAGAACCAATCTCGTATTTCAGGTAACTGCTACAGCTGTGCCTCAACAAACATGAAGTCGGTGAGAATGTTTACTCAGTTATCTAGAGCGGAATGAAATGCACCATTTCGGACTGTGAACTGAATGAAAGCCTTGTGCTTAGGCCACCCGAATAGGAAACTGTATTCACAGCAGAGCTTTTAGCATTTTTGACCGTGACGTAGTATCGCGACAGTGCATCGAAAATTTGAACAAATCCTGTATTCCTCCGTCACTTATATGCATTTTTTGTGAGCAGAATTTCATCACGAAACAACGAGGGCCGCCGAATAGAAAGCAAGAACCGCTCGCCTACGACAATCATTGCGACGAGGACCCGTGGATCATAAAGGTATTTTTGAAGCCTTCTTGTTTTCTACCCTTTCGTAAAAGAACGAAAATATGTGAGAGAAATTTACTTTAAGTAGGCCTCTATTTTCATTGGGGTGGGTGAAACCTTCAAGAGCGAACACATATAGAAGCACTCACCTTCCCAAGTGTAATAGGGTCGAATATTCCACACAGTTTTTTTTTGTAATTCCACACCACTCAATAATTGTACAATCACTTGCTGTTCACACACAACTCACTTCACAGGTAACATCCTTGTAAACCTTGACATCTTGTGAATTTTTCACTTCACAAGGTTTCTGGCAGGGTAGAGAAAAGGCAGCGTGCGCGAAGAAGCATAACAAAACGATTTATTGTGCAGAAGCCGAGAATGATTCGAGAATATACAAGAGATGCAACAAGAGCCGGAGTCGCTATCCAACCCCGCCGGGCGTCGGTGCCGCTCCTTCATGATTGCCCCTCTCCTTGCTGCCGTCCCCCTCCGCCATATCGGCTCTCGGCATCTAGAATAGCTGAGAAATACATAATGAATCGATTTGAGCCTTAAGAAAACTTTTTCATCACTTACACCTCCCCTATCGCAAAAAGTCCGTCCCGGACTCGAGTACTTACCTCTGTTGTGTAACAAAACTGGAGTAGAAACCTGCGGCTGTTGAGCGGAGAGCGACGGTGTAGCAGAGCAGGTACCGGCGAGGGCGGGGGTTAGTCTTGGATGGGTGGGAGAGTGGGAGGAAGTAAGGAGAAGGATGGCTTACAAAAGTTGCAGTGATTCCTTTTTTTTTAATTTTTTTTGTTGTTTTTTCAAGGAGCAGAAAAGAGGTCCCGCAGCTGGGTTGAGGGGACGATGGCTCCCGATCCTTCAGCCCAACTTATAATTTGTCCCCAGTGGGGTAGGGGTCGCAGAGTTGGCACGTGCCCTAGGATAAATTGACCCTGCCTCGAACGGGTGATAGCAACGTTCAAACGTAGCAGATCGTCTATAAATCCTGCGGTCTCAGGCTCCAAACTTGTGCGAGTCGTCAGAAGGATGATTACTTCCGTTTCTCGACCTTGAATCGAATCGACTGTCGCGATCTCGACTTGCCGTTCGGAAGCGAAATCGACTAGCAGTCGAAATTGTTCTCGATAAAAGGTGACCACACATAATTGGCTCGGCAAGAGCCCGCATCCTAACAGATGATCCAACAGCGTAAGGCAAGTCCTGGCTTCTTCTTCATTGAGATAGGAGTGGGTGGGTGCTTGCATGGAAGTGCCCTTGATGTCGATAAAAGCGAACGGTAGGTCAGCTTTTGGGAACCTTACGCGGTCGAGAAGTAGGCGCCGTTGGCTCGCTGTCACTCCGCTTATTAATGATCCTCCGTACGAGAGGATATTTGGCAACTCAATAAGCGCGGGATGGCATCTGAACGTCGTCACTAGCGCCGCCTTTGGTACCGCGGGAGACCGCGCGAGAATGGACATTACACTTTGACCGCCGAACAGTGCTGGATTCGCCTCGTGGGGGCATTTCACATAAGGACGCATCTGATGTACATCTCCAATGTAAAGTTGGCGCGCCTCCGGGAATAGGGTGATGAACGATGCCAAGATAGGCTCGGGCACCTGTGACGCCTCATCAATGATGATAATCTTACGGTCAGCTAGGTGGTTTCTGAAGATGCCGCCTTTTGCCGTTGTGTTTAAAAGCGATGCAGTTGTCAAAAGGAGCACATCTGGAGGGCGGACATCGAACATTATGTTTACTACTTTTTTCACGCATTCCGACACATCCTTCTCAGCTAAGATGTACTCTTCAATTTCCGTCTCCGTCATATCCATGGAGTGGGCTGGATCCCTAGCGTAGCGTTCATAAAGCAGTCGCCCTTTGCGGAAACGGGCGCACCGATCACGGTCGTTGACTCGCAACGTGCTAGCAAATTCTTCTCCAAGTGATTTCAAAACTTCATGAATATCAACGGTGGTTGAAGGCGATTCGTCCAGAAAGGCGGATTCCGAGATATATCGCAAAAGTCGGAGTTGTCGGAACTCCTCGAGCGCCAACATCGTTGTTGCAAAATGTGCGACCGCATTATTGGTTGTCGCCGTAACAATTATGGGGCCTTTTTGGTGTTGAACGAGGAGTCCTGCTATAATCGCACCCAGAACGGTCTTTCCGGTACCGAACGCGGCTTGGATTTCCGCGATCGGGTGGTTTGCTAACCCGAGTTCCAGTGAAGTGCGTTGATCTGACGTCAGAGAGATATACTGATTTCGGAGCCGGAAGGTATCCGGAATGGAAAATCGAGCTTGCGAACCTCGAGGGGCTGCTGGTAAGGCTGGTGGATTACGGTAGACGAGGTCGAGAATGCGATGCCCCTTTGTGCCGGTTTCTACTTGTGTGACAATATGTAACATCCTGGAGATAGCCTCATTAGCCGGGCTTGCCGATTTGGGGGGTTTAGCCAGACGAACATAGCCATCGACGATTCGTTCACCCCGAAGATGACGTCCATGTTTCGCTATGAGGTTAGTTAGCCCTTCATGGTTCCAGGTGAACCCCGAGATCCGAATTGACAGTTGTTTACTGTCCATGTTGAAGAAGACCGACTCCACGCGCATTTTTATCGTGTGATCCGCTCCCATAAGCCAGAAATCCAGGAGACGGCCCCTGTTCCAACCAGCTTCTTGTGCCATGTCTTCCAAAATGAAGTCAAGACGGACTGGACACATGGTACCCTGAGGCTGGGTGCAGGTAACCCAATGAACTGCTGTGTCGTCAAACATGGTGTTTAAGGCGGCTAATGTCGAACACGCGACATTGAAGAGTTGACCCATTCTATGTTTGGCTCGTGCAGTGTCCGTGGCATAGGAGGTGAAGCTATTGACGCGGTCCGTTAACCAGTCCTTATCCTCCGGGCGCAGATTCATTACGCGTAGGGGAAGTACTCCTTCTCGTGAGTTGAGAGGCAAGAAGCGACGTACTAACTGGCATAGCTCATCCCGTGCTTGCTGTGAGGCTGGTGGTTCCGAAAATCGCATAGCGTAGGACGTGTTGACTCGGGTCTCGGCGCGAATAAGCGAATATTTATAGACCGGTTCAAGGTCGCGGTCGCCCAAGGAGGGAGTGATGACTGCGGCCTCCGGAGCTCCTTCGAAAACCGCTAGAAATTTCGTAACACGACCCGCGCGGGTGACGAGATGGACCACCATGCCAAAGCTGGTTTGGTGCTGCACGTGGGGTGTCACAAATGCGAACTGATCCGCCCGGAAAAAATAGACGGATGAAGGGTCCATGGCCGTGGCCCTGGGGATACGGGAACGATCCAGGATAGAAGCGGGATTTTGGAGTGCAGCTCGTGTAGGTGTTACCGAATAAATCCAAACCAAGTCCTGAACTGATACCAACGACCGGTCGAAACCTCGCATGTTCGTGGTTACGTCGACGGCGTACTGGTCTAAAACGATGCAATGCAGATCACGCCTGTCTGGCCCCACGACAAAGAAATCTTTAGCTTCTAGTAACACGCCGTTCCCGTATCCTACCGCGACAACTTGATATAGCACCGGCTGGGAGATGTTGCTGGGACGAGGGGCCAGTGTCGAAGAATAAAACTTGAGCGGGGTTTGTGGGTTCTCACGCACGGGTTCCTGATAGCGACCGCTCAATGTGTCGTGAATTACTGACAGAGACTCTTCCCGGAAGTGAATCGCGGCCTCTAGTGTCTGCAGCTCCATGATAGGGATTTTATTAGAGGGGCTAGGCGGGTCTTTGATGAAATTAGGGAAGAGTGACCTGACCCAACGGGCGGCCTCATAGGCGGCTGGGGGAATCGGCCGATACTTATCCTCTGGCAGCTCACTTGTGACACAGTCATCCGGTATATTCGCATACCGGGGTCGACGTGGGCGGACTAACGGGGCCCATGGGTGCAGGTGTGCCAGGTAATGTGTGTACCCTTCGGGGGTTACCTCCGGAAGATCAAGGTTCCAGTCACGCCAGTCTTCTTTCCTCGAAGAGCTGAACTCCTGTCTCGATGGTCCTCTTATACCTGACGATCGTCCTCCACGGGTCCGCGCATTAGAGGTCCGAGAAGAACCAAGGGCTGGCTGTGGAGCGTTTCGAGTACCCCGACCAAAAGAGCGGGCACCTCGTAGGGGTTGCGAGGCCGAAGCGACGCTGAAGAACCGCAGATGGTGCGATCGTCGGCGAGAAGCGGCGCTGGCTGTGGCCCATAATGGTGGAGAGCACGGCCGATGAATAGCGGGAGCTGCCGCCGATGCTACGGTGCCCAACGATGGTAGCGGCTGAGGACCAGGAAGGGGTTGTGGTGAGCCGTACTCCGTGGTATCCATTGGGGAAGGGGCCGGGGCCCAGTCCTCACCATTGCTCGGGGATTCTGCCAACAGTGACGAACCTCGTGAAGTATCCTGGTCACTAGTGCCCGAATGCGAATCTGGTGTTTTCAAAAGAGAGTTGGTGTGCGTGGAATCGGACGTGCCCGTCATCGGGGAATCGGCCAGAGTATGACCTGAAGATAACAGAGGCACACTAACTGTTGAGTCGGCCAAGGTATGACCAAGAGGTTGTAAAAAGGAGCTCACTCCGGTACCTGATTCCGTTGTTGTTGACTGATCACCGCCATCGACCTCGGTGGTCTCCACATGATCATGGTCGGACATGGCGAACACTCTCTGAAATGAGGCACATCAGTAAACCTTGCGGCTTCCGATGGAATCAATATGGAGCCAAAAATCGAGTCCACTGGAAAACTATGAATGTGGTCGAGATATGGCGGGGAGGTAATGTACAAAAGGAACTTTTTGCGGATCGTTTAGAGTGAGTTCATTCGCTTTCTGAATCGAGTGTTGTAAGGGTGAGTTGGGACCTGTTTCTTAGCGTCTTTAGGAGGCGCTGATGATCGTGTGTAGCCCGGGAGGCTGTAATCTTCCGCCTGACAGGTAGCCAGCGCTGCCGCCTCTTGTTCAGGAAGCCGGGCGACGTAAAAACTGGTCCCGATAAAGTATGGCATTTTTTGACCTGGTTCATATGAACTTTTTTGGGGGGAGACTCAGGAGAAGAAATACTGACGATGACCACGTGCGGGTGCTCCACTAAAATCACCCGGAACTGGCCAAGCCACGGCATGCACAGTTTTGCGGATAGCCCGGGGGAAGGGGTAAAGTTCCTGAGGTAGACCCTGTCGCCAACCTTAACCTCCAACGGTGATAAGTGGCTTTTATCGTATTGTGTCTTATAGCGCTCACGTTGTTTCATATTGAAGCGGTACGCGAATTGCCAAGCGGAATGGAGAACCGGTAATAGACGCTCTACGTAGGGCTCCACGGTGCTGTCGGAGGGAACATGGCGCTCCTCGTGGTGGCGAATAATGAGATCTACGTTGAAAGTGGGATCTCTCCCGAACATCAAGAAAAAAGGGGTATTCAAGGTGCTATTATGGGTAGAGGTGTTGTACATGAAAGTACATGCTGGAACAAACTGATCCCAATCAGTTTGAGCTGTGCCAATGTACGACCGAAGCATGAGCTGAAAGGTCGCAAAGACACGTTCGCAAGCGCCATTTCCTTCGTGGTGGTAGGGTGTACAAAAATATCTGTGCACGCGAAGTAGTTTACCCAGCTCCATGATCGTTTCGGACCGAAAATAAGACGCATTGTCGGAAATGAGTTCTGTCATAACCCCGTATTTTAGGATGCACTCGTTCATCAAAGCGCGTGCAATGCTTATCGAAGAGCAGTCGGCAAGCGGCACTGCGATCACGTATTTTGAAAAGTGGTCGATCATGGCCATTATGTACCGATTACCAGATTCTGTAATGTGCATAGGGCCAGTAAGGTCTACGTACACTTTATCGAAAATAGCCACGGGGACAACTGGTAGAAGGTCTTCACGGTTGCGAGCGGCTGCCTTTTTCCGTTGGCAAATGTCGCAGGTGCGACATAGGGCGTAAATGTCCTCGGCCATATGCGGCCAATAGTACCTACGCGAGATTTTTGCAAGGGTTTTGCGCCAGAAGAAATGTCCTCCGGCCGATGGGCTTTCATGAAACGCCAGAAATAGCGCTTCCTTGAGCTTTTCGGGGACTACTATCTGATCCCGAGCGTTACCTGGGGTGGCCGGAGAAGGGCGTCGATAATAGAGACAGCCGTTTGGTTTGATGTGGCATCGGTCTGCGATTTGAAGCAAAGATGGTTTACTGTCGTCAGGCACGTCTGCGCTGAAGACTTTATGGTGAAGGAAGTAAATGACGTTCCGGCATAGCTGGTCTTGCTGCTGCTCGACCACCAGATCATGTGGGCGAATAGCGATAGGCGAGTACTGCAATAGCGGGGGACTTTCGGGTCCCGGTAAAGGAAGGCCGGTTAGGCAACGCGGAAACTCGACAATATCATCACTCTCAGGAGAGTTCTCCTGGAACTGAGAGGAAGGGTGACTGATTCGCGAAAGGCAATCGGCGACGGTATTGGAGGAACCTTTTAGATACTCAATAGTGATGTTATAGCTCTGAAGCTCAACGATCCAGCGGGCGAGATTATCGTGGATCTTGTTATGTCTCAGAAGGAAGGTCAAAGGTTTATGGTCAGAGAATATCCGCGTGAGATTCCCGTATATGGTAGCTCGGAAAAAGCGTAAGGCGCTTATCATCGCAAATAGTTCTATGTGCGTCGGGCTCCAGCGCCGTTGCGACTCTGATAACGCTTTACTAAAATAGCCGACTGCAACTAACCTAGTACTATCATCAGTTGCCGTTTGAAAGAGGCCTGCGCCGACCGCCAAGGAACTCCCGTCCGTACAAAGGATGAATTCCCGATCGCGAGGATAAGCTAAGCACGGCTTGCTCATGAGGCAATCACGTAATGCAAAAAAAGCCTCCTGTTGACGTTCGCCCCATACGAACTTCGCGTTTTCCTTCGTGAGTTCATAAAGTGGGGCTGCTAACCCTGCGAAATTGCGAATGAAACGTCGAAAAAAATTGGCCATGCCAATAAATCTTTTAACTTCTTTGGCTGTTGTCGGTGTCGGAAACTCCTTTAGCGCTCGGACATTGCGGTCTGCTGGACAATAGGTGCTGTGTGATATTTCGTGACCCAAAAACGTGATTCTGGATCGCGCGATTTCTGTAAGCTTTTTACCCGAGGTTTTGATGTTAAAAATCCTGAACCGCTCAAACACATTTCGAAGAGCTCGCAAGTGATCATCAAAGGTCTTATTGAAGATGATGATATCGTCAATGTACGCCAAGCAAGTGTCCTCAAGGCCTGACAAGATGCGGGACATAGCCCTGCAAAAATATGCTCCTGCATTACGTAGCCCGAAAGGCAGATACACGAACTGATATATACCGCGGTGGGTGGCCCACCCGCACTTTTCCTGGCTCTCGGGCGACATAAGCAGCTGCATATAGCCTGAGGCGAGGTCCAGCGTGGTGTAGTACTTATTCCCAGCTACTTTCACGAGTAGATCGTCTATGCGAGGAAGGGGGTAATGGTCTGGGATGGTCACTTCATTCAGTGGGCGAAAATCCAAACATATCCGAAGCGAACCGTCACGCTTTTTTACCAAAACGGTGTTATGGACCCAAGGTGTATCGCTTTCGACGATGCGGCCTGCTTTGAGCAACTTGTTGATATGGTCATCTAGCTCCTTCTGGAACTTGACAGGAATGCGAGGGGGCCGAAACCGGGTCGGAGGGGCATTAGTGGTGGTCTTAATATTGACCAGGGTGTGGGTATACGATCCGAGATCATAACTCGATTGCGAAATGCGATCGCGAAATTCGAAAAATAATTGGTGAAGTTGAATTTTCTCGGCGTCGGTGACTTCGCACTGAGATAAATCAACATTTAGTGTCGGCTGAGAAACTGTGGTTTCGCGGTCCGTGACCGCTACTGTGGGAGACGAATCACCCACAGGCTCCTTGACGCGGAAGAAGAGCTCCGACAAATTCCCGTGGTCGTCTGTGATAAGGGGAACCGCTGTACCAATTTGTTGTCTGGCGTACAAAACCTCCGGCTGGGACGAGGGGTTCGTGATCAGTAAGACAGCACGTTCTGCCTGGACAACGGCAGGCGCTACGAAGAGGTGTTTACTGTAGACAGCAGCCGATTGAGTTGTCAGCATTACGGGGCCAGAGAGAGCTGTAGGGGACGCGATGTAACAGCAAACGAAGGCCTCCGACCGGGCCGGTATAACCGACGTTTGCGCCGCGCGGATTTTGATGTCTTTACCCGGCGACTCCCCACCGCACAACGGCGGCGTAAGGGAAAGGATGGGGACACTGTCCGGGCCCACCGCAAAGCGTCGGCGACTGTAGTTAATGCGCCACGCAGGCAGACGGGCTAAGAGATCGTTACCGAAGATGATATTGTATTTATCCACGCGGCGAGGAATGCATGACCCATTGGTGAAGTACACCATGTGCGCTAACGAAGTGGAGCCGACTTGTATGCGTAGAGTGGCGGTTCCTACGATAGGGACGGGGATCCCCGCCATACCCACCGCCGACCGAATGCGAGAGGGGTTCAGACGAAATACTCCTATCAGGTCTGTAACAGTACTACTACTGACGGTGATGGCGGCACCAGTGTCGATGAGCGCCAGCATCTCAACATCATTGACTCTGACGGGGATTTGGGCGATAAAGAAGGGTGCTGTGTCCAAAGCAAGAACATTCGCCGGTGCAAGTGAAGCCCGTGGCGGCCAAACCGACTGTGCATCAATGACCAGTTTGCTCAGTGGGGTTACTCCTAGTTCGGGCAAGGGGAGTGCTCCCATGGGCGTAGCGGTTGAAGCTATCGGGTTGGAGGAAATTACGGCTGGGAGACCGCCCTGGCCCCCCTCTGCTCTTGCGGGACGAAACGGACCAAGACCCCCCCGTTTAAGGTATGCGCGCAGCAGGTAACGAAGCACTTGTAATGATACTACGCATCCGCACAGCGAGACCCATATGTCAAACAGGGTCCAATTGCCCAGCAGTGACCAGATTGAGAAGGATGGAGGCCGCGAAGGGTTAGTGAAAGGGGTTTCTCTGTTCTGCAGTTCCTTAATATGTTCCTCAATACGTTGTTGTGCCAGAGCCCTGCCAAATTCTTGCAGACGGGGACCATCCACAATCTCGCTGAGGGAAGGGAAGGTACGAGGGAGACGGCGAAGAAGATCTCGAGAGATGAGCAGGGCTTCTTTTGGAGTTCGTACTAAGGGATACTGACGCTATTCTCTATTCGGACGAGGGAATCCGGTGCACCTCAAAATTTCGCTCAACCGCTTCCAACAACCGCAACTAACGTAGCGCTCTGCGTATATAAGCCTCGTCCACGCGAAATACTGCGAAACACTTCGCCCGGGGATTCACTGAACACAAACTGCAAACGTTTAACGTGCACGGTCGACAGCTTTTTTCTTTTGGTTTGGTCGTTTTACATAGGAGGTGAGTCAAAACTGAACTGCGCGCAACTAACTCCACCGACGAGATTGACTTGGCTGGAGAGGACGGAGTGGGAGATGAGCGCTGGCGGGCGCTACATGACGGTTGGCCAGACCGCACGCAGCTTCCGATTAATCGTATTAATAATCCGAGACTGTTGCATCTGCCCAGATAGGACAATCCTACTATTATATCACTAAAGTTGTTAAGTAAAGACGGAAAAGGAAGTCTAAAGGGGACTTCTACTCGCTGCTACCAGAAAAGGCAGCGTGCGCGAAGAAGCATAACAAAACGATTTATTGTGCAGAAGCCGAGAATGATTCGAGAATATACAAGAGATGCAACAAGAGCCGGAGTCGCTATCCAACCCCGCCGGGCGTCGGTGCCGCTCCTTCATGATTGCCCCTCTCCTTGCTGCCGTCCCCCTCCGCCATATCGGCTCTCGGCATCTAGAATAGCTGAGAAATACATAATGAATCGATTTGAGCCTTAAGAAAACTTTTTCATCACTTACAGTAGTGCATGCAAAGATTTTTTAGACAGTGTCACGAGAGTTAGTAATATACTTTGTATATTACATAATAAGACTGCCGCTATTCAGGCCTCATTAAGGTGCTAAGCACAGAAATATTGCAATATACTTTGAAAAGCTTTTGAGACTTTCAAGCCTTTTGAGTTTTTTTTGGAATCAACTTTTTGGAGTCTCTTTCTATTTTTACACATTAAGATAATCATGAGGCTTCGTGACAGCTCACTACTAATAACTTTCCTGATAGTAATGTTCAGAACCACCACTTTTCACAGCCCTATGGTAGGGAAGCTAAAATAGCCACTTTTTCCTTCACTTGCAACACGGTATTAGTGGAACTTCAGCATGTTCTGACCAGTAACTTTTATTCCCAAACTCGAGAACACACCTCACTGTATCACTGAACTTCGTAACAGCTCTCAGAAATGCGAGCTTCTTTCGAGTTAACATAATGTGTCACTTCAACTTTGAAAAATAACCACGTTCGTTCACAACATTGCTATGACCTGTTCATTCTAAGTACCTGAGGGGTTCATATGTGATGGTGTCCGCCTTCGTTCCCAAAAACCGAGAAGTGCCGTTAACTGAAACCCCCTCGTAACTGTGATATCACCCCATTACCATTTACACCTCTCCGGAGAGGGGACCCCCTTTCCGGAGGGGTGTAATTGGTAATGGGGTGTTATCACAATTAGGAGTGACATCTTATAAAAAGTTGCACAAAACCTTCCATGTTGCGATAGCACCGCAATGGCATGATAAATGACCTTCGGTTATGAGCAGCAAGAGCTCCGTGACATCCGTGAACCGAATGGTTAGCCCTTGGGAGCTTCCCATGAGAGCCTCACCACGGAAGCTGGTTTTGCTGGTTTAGGCGGACCTTGATGCCGCAGGCGCTCTGAAGCCCGACTGTGACGACTGAAGACTCCATATTTTCATGATTGTGAGAGTAGACGCTAGCTCGCTTCTGCTTCTAAAAAAACACCCCAGAAATGTTTTCTCCTAATATTTTCATCACTCTCTTTACCCCGCTTCTGTTTACTTGGCGAATGTGGGCCGTGAGTAAGATGGTTCCTTTTTTGGCACCCTGCAGAGTTTAGACGACCTTCCTGAACGCTAGAAAATGGACTAAAGCTACTCAGAGCCGAACTGGTGTTTCACGCTTGCTAAACTTCTAGTCAGTAGAATACACAGTTACTGTTCATAAAATGCGTTCATTGTTGAAACTTAGTACAATATGTAAGACATGAAAGCGGATGGCCAACAAGGCTACTGATAAGAGGCAGCTGTGTGAATGGCTCGAAATTTCCTAAGGTCTGACTAATTACTTTTTCATAGGATTATTTCTCCAAACAGGAGCCAAGTACAAATGCACACAGTGAGGAGAATAAAGTGATTCTGCTGGAATCCTTTCTCCCGCCGACTTATTCTTTGTTAAGTGGTCCTGCTCCTCTCATTCACCACTGAGTGGTCCTGCTCCTAGTACTGTCCTCGTTCCTACTACACTTACTGCGAAATGCCATGGAAATTTTGAAGCAGTTGAGAATGTATCTGAATGCCTCACCCAACAATGGAACGGTATCATTTCAACTCAAATCACTGCAAAAGCATCCGTGAAAGAAGGATGTATGTTTCTACCAAAGAGCAACTGGACTTGCTGTATTTATCCGATGTTGCCTTTTGATCCCGTAAGGGCTAGCCTATCAGTTCGTTTGTGATGGAAGCTCTATAGGTTACTGTTGGCGATAAAAGTTTTGAGACTGCATCACGGTCCCAAAGAGTTTTGGTGGTTCTTTCGTCTGTTGTACTCTTATTGAGTTATAGATTTATTTCACTACGCTTTCCAACATGTAATAAACTATATTATGACACGCACATGCTATTATCTATTACTATCCTACAACGACATTAGTAGAGCTCATTTTCATTGTTTCCCTTTCACTCTTTCCGTAATTTCTCCTCTCCTAGTGTGGGTCCGCGAGGGTAAGGAAGAAATGCCTTGCGCCCTCTTTCCGCTACCGCCTGTTACCGTATCCGAGTACGAGCGACCCACTGAGGTCGCCGTCCTGCCGGATTACAAGGATAGCCGCCCGCTCGGCTGAGCTCTTTCCTCTCTTCTGAACCCTGTTGGTGGCCCCGCCTCCAATTTATCCTCGGCGCTGGTATGTTATCGATGAGTCATCGTGAACTCTGTTTCACGACACTCCCGAGGCCAAAAGAACGAAATTCATCGGCAACACTGCTGATCTGCGGTTTCTTCTGCATCCTCCCCACAGGAGTTTCAAATGATTACTGTATTCATTCCATGCTTTCAAATAACTGAAGTTGAGCTCTTCACAACGTCACACTACAAAAAGATAGACACTACAAAAAGATACACACTACGCATAAAAAGATTATATGCATATTAATAAATCAGCGATAAGCAAATGGTACACAACCACAAAAGTATCTTCCATTGCTGTTTTTTGTGCAGCCGCATGTGGTCGAAATAGCAGGTTGCGGTAAGATTGTTTCCGACGTCGTTCCAACTTCAAAGGACTCCCGCGCGTCGTCGTATATCGGTATCCAAGTTGCCGTATCTCTCGCAAGGGTGTGAAAGGTAGATAACTGATCTACCTTAGGTGTTTCCCTGCGGTCTTCCATCTCGGCGCTGGATAGTGATGGATAGGTTATCCAACAATTCTTCCATTTTCCAACATTTACCCGAGTCAAATTCTTTTCTTGCGATTTCATCTTGGACGCTGAGTGAGAAGGTTTCAGTTACGAGGCTGATCATATTTACCGTATCGACGATTTCTCCCTGACGTTAAATTTCTAGTCAACTTTTGTTTGATCGCTTTCAAGCTAATGCCCGAATATTGGGAAGACATAACACTCAACGGTGTGAAGCGAGAATGAGCGACCAACGGCTTGCTTATGTATTTATACTCCTGATGAAAATGTTGTGATATTACAAGGATTTTCATCCATGTCTTGCGACGTGTTTCACATAAACATGTGATGATAACATGTGAGATAAGTTTCAATGAATCATGAAGGAATTTCCAATGTTTTGAACTTCCCTACCTAAGAATTTTATCGCAACAGCACAAAGCTGACTGGTGGCTTTTGCAAAAGCATTTCTGTGCAAATGAACAGATTTTTCATCAAGAATTTATGCCACATGGTTGAAGACCACAGTTCAACTTGAGGCTTGATGCCTTTGTTTCGTGTCGATGACTGTACGCCGAAAGATGAAGTTCTCGATATGGATGTTGCGTTGGGTTGAAGAACTTTTGACACCACATTTTCGAACAAGCTGGAGGAACCAGTAATTAAGGAGTATTCCATTCATTTACATCGTAGTGGAACTGGGACAACTCTGATAGTCTCCCTGTTGATATCCGTGAAATTTCCCTTTGCAAGGTTTTGTCACGTAAACGAATTCATGGTGTTTACGTGTTGTCTTTTGCTCGTCTAGTGTCTCGTTGCGCGGCGCACTGTCTCGCCGCTGCGCCGGCTGACCTTTGAGCCGGACAGAATCGTATTTTCTTATTTTTCTCTAACTAGTTTATTTCCGTTTATTTCTGCAGTAATATTCTGTTTCTAGATAATACCAGACTCTAAGTGTTTCCTTTTACCCTTTTACGTCGATTTCATGTATTGGTAAAGAGAATACCCTGCGTTTCTCTTTGTTTTCTGCTGACTGGTCCTGCATTGCCACTTGTCAGCGAACGGTTAGCCACAACTGCGTTCTCGCACACTGTCTGCGTTGAGTGCGTGAACAATTGGTTAGAAACGTGCTAATTATTACTCAGATCACGAGTTTCCTTTAGGGATAATTCAGAGCATATCCCTACAAATACGAGCGGGGTCCGTTACCACACCGCCATTGATATCATTATATTATAAGTTATTGATATGGCCATATTATAGTTTACTATCACAATTTCCTTATAGCGGCCGCTGTGGCGGGCTGTCCTTCCAGGCTGTCGAAGCAAATGCAGAAGACTGGTTTATGGTCTCTGCCGACAACAATTTTGAATACTTCTTATGTTCGAGCGAGGGTATCACAACAACGCAATTTGGTTGGGCCCATGAGTGCTTCCATCGTCACATCTTGTCTTTGAAGCATTTCCGTTTCTGATCCTTTTCGATTTCTTCTATATGGACATTACCGTAGACATTTTGAAAGACAAGATGGAGTGACAGCCTGGCATGCGATGGATTTCTTGACCATCGCAACTTGTCCTCCTCGCTCTTCTCTGTGGAGTTTACCGTCTCCAAACTTCTTCTCTATCTTCTGTAGGAATTCCCATGACCAGCCACCTCATGAGAATTTCACTACTTTCCGCGGAATTCAAGCGAGAAATTGAGCCTTTCTGATGTCGTTTATTTATGCGCGCATGTATTGAGGCATCAATTTCCGGGTTTTCTTCGAGTTTTCCATCTCTAGGTTAGTCTCACGGACTACCGACCGGGTTTCTTCTGGAGTTTTCCTTCTCCTGCAGTATGTCTGCTACCTAGGTATTTCTTTGATATTTAGTTGCTCTGATACTATGTTGCTCAGAACCCGGATGACCGGAGAACGTTTCCAATGTTTCCAAAGTTTCAAGTAACCAATATAAAAATGTAAAAAAGCTAAATTAATGTGAAAAAGCTGCGAAGGTGAGAACATCAATAGAAAAACAAACTGAACCTAATAAGTCAAAGTGGCCACCAATGACTTACCTTCACCTGTCCTCTAAGTGCTGTTCTCGATGCCGCTCGTCTTTTGAGGGACTGAATTCTTATTCGCATGACGGATCTCCTTGTTAGTTCCCGGCAGTGAATAGAATGGAGTATAGTGTATTGAAAACTAGTAACGAGGCGAATAGGGAACGCGGATGAGGTTACAGAAGAGCTTCAAAGATTGTCAATTTCTTCCAGATTTCTACAAGGGTTTCAATGCCGTCTAGTTGGAGTTGAGGAGAGTTGATATATCTGATTTCTGATTTCCGAATTTTGGCCGATGCACCATTTTGGGACTGCATCACGGTCCCAAAGAGTTTTGGTGGTTCTTTCGTCTGTTGTACTCTTATTGAGTTATAGATTTATTTCACTACGCTTTCCAACATGTAATAAACTATATTATGACACGCACATGCTATTATCTATTACTATCCTACAACGACATTAGTAGAGCTCATTTTCATTGTTTCCCTTTCACTCTTTCCGTAATTTCTCCTCTCCTAGTGTGGGTCCGCGAGGGTAAGGAAGAAATGCCTTGCGCCCTCTTTCCGCTACCGCCTGTTACCGTATCCGAGTACGAGCGACCCACTGAGGTCGCCGTCCTGCCGGATTACAAGGATAGCCGCCCGCTCGGCTGAGCTCTTTCCTCTCTTCTGAACCCTCTTGGTGGCCCCGCCTCCAATTTATCCTCGGCGCTGGTATGTTATCGATGAGTCATCGTGAACTCTGTTTCACGACAAAAAGTGTGAGCACACTGCGGACTTGATCACTCTAGGAACTAAGTAACTCATGAAGGCTGTCATGCAATCTTCATGACCTTTCATTAAAAACAGATGCTTCAAGTCTCGAAGTTTGTACCGATAACATCGATTTCAGCAACGCGCAACAGTTATCTGCGAAACAAAGTGCTTCAAGTGGCAACAGACCCTAAACAACTCAGGTGAGAATTGACCTCCCCTCAAACGTCATTGAAGTGTTGGCAGCTAAAATGAGAGATTTGCAGGTTCATACTCAAAGATGACATTCCGCGGGTGTTATGACAAAATGTTCGACTTGATGAACCCCACAACTCAAGCGATTCCAGACCATAACTTTTGCACAATGGGCGAGGTATGTTTGCTCCAACAAGGGTGACCCTGAGAGTATGTTGAGCTTTTATAAAACGGCTTTGGCATCTTGTAAGGGTGACATACATGAAACAAAAAAACCGGTGACAATTTCGATCAAGGGGAGACGGGGGAAGCAATTTCGACTAGTTTTCCAGTTGTGGCGTTCACTGTAAGCATATTTGGAGACTCTCTTCAAACTTACATCAAAACCACTGTGAAATTGGCTCAGAGTGTGGAGCCATCTATGGTGATTGCGAAAAACGGTACGGAAGACTCAGAGGAGATGCGCGGACAGATGGGTCAATCGGATGGCGGACTGGATAGCGGGATGGAGTTACATTTTAGTCAAAGGGGTTATTCATGGTTCGGCTCTTGCATTTTAGATTTACTGTCCAGCGCTAAACTACTTGTGCACATGCGAAATGACTGCAGTTTTTTTGTTCATTTTTCTCTTCTTTTCCTCATCAAACCGACGCATTAGTTTTCAGTGATCATCATGTTTCAACCGTTTCGCGCTAGCACGTAATTTAGGTGTTTCCGCGCAAAAATAGTGTACAATGACAAATATAATAGCACATAGTCACTACATTGGCCAGCAATCTCTTTTCGTTTGATATGACTATGGTAATGCAAGTGGTCGCCCAAGATTTGAACTTGGGTCAATTTCTATAAGCCTTAGCTTGGAAACTTATTCTCTAGGGTAGTTCAATCACCCGAGCATGGATTTCACACGCATTTAGCAGGAAAATGCTTGGCTCCTGTGTTACAAACGATGGCAGGTTCAAAGATCATCTGAAATACGAAAGGAATGAAAATAGTACCCTGGCAGATAAAAAATGAATTTCGCACTTAGTTCGCATGTGCGGTCATACATGAGCATAAAAAAGCAAATTGGAAAGTTATGAAAAATCGTCCTTAGTGAGTGTTAAATCACCAATCAGTTTCCGACATTTCCAGAACTATTTGTTCTGATTCGACTTTTTTTTTCATGTGTGAGCCTCTCTAGGATGAGAAAACCGGTTTGGAAAAGCTCACCATGTCCTGATGGGCTTTCCTTGCAAGTCAGGACAACTACACTATTTTACATACTGTGTAGTGGCAGCTTGGAGCTTTGTTACCTGTGTGTGATTCCTGCAGCTGTAGAATTGTTCGAGATCACCACACAAGGATAGACAACCGGGCTTCGCACTTAATGATCCCGACTCTGCCTTAAAGGCACAGTTCACGATAATATGAGTACCTTGGTTCCATCAGCGAGTAGATAGCCCCTTCCACAAGGGCAAAGCGTGTGCTATCATTACGGCACGAGGGTGGGTGCTTAACGCGTAAGGAACATGTAAATAAGATGACGGCCACCGTCTCAAGATGGCCGACACCCATCTTCCATTCAACCAGCTGGTAAGCGGTGGCTTTTACGTGTATGAGAGGCATGATATCGACTGCGATAAGAAATGATAGGAGATACTCCCATTGTAAAAACAACCTTATCGGATATTATCACGTAAAAACTTGTCCAAATACTACTTGTTTTTGAGCGGCAAACTCGTCGAATCCAAAGGTCAGAAACACTTCATTTCCAAGGTTTTCGAAAAGTTTCCCCGTTTCTTCTCCTCACTTGAGCTCCTAAGCACTCCAAGAGTATTTATGGAGCGCGACGAGGCACGAGAATTATCGTGAACTGTGCCTTTAAAATCTCTAGCAGGCTATCAGGAATTCCAAAAAGCTTTCCTCTTCCAGGCTCAACTGAAATGCTTGTCCGATGCCTCAGTGATTGAACACTCGTGCTGGTGCAATGGAGATTTCTGTAATGGTATCAGTAGGCTCGTCGTCACGGCTTCCCTACTTACAATAGTACTGGCGCATGTTTTTTGACCGATCTCACCTGTACGGGTCATAACTATTGAGTACACGAAATTCGAAGTATCTACATAGTTGGCAATGAATTATTTTGACACAATTATGCGGCACTCATTGTCATGAAAAGACCAAGCATTGTATATGAGGACACTGTAAAGTCCAGTCTGCCCAAACCGATCCACCGTGTGTAAGGAGACAGCTAACTGTTCGTACCAATTTTCATCTTGTGGGAAGCATCCACGGATATCATGCTTCTCTGCTACTCACATATTTATGGAGCAGTTGGCTGGCGCACACTACTGCGCGCGATACACGGCAGTGTAGTGAAAAATGGACTCATGAATGCGGAATGATCAGTGTGACTACCGAATTTTCCGTCGCCTTTACTGCTCTTATTCCATTCGAGAGCTCTGCGGAGGGAAGTAAACTTGCACCCAACGTCACTCATATCCAGGAGTGACCGATATATGCGAATTGGCATAACTTCGTCGTGAATCCGCTGGTAGTGCGCGCTAGAGAACCAGTAGTACATAATAGTAAGCGGTATACCGGTTTTCATCCCGCACACTTCCTAATGGCTCTTCTCAGCTGCTGTAAGCCGTTACCAGCTTCGATTAGGCACCACTGAGGTCCCCGTACACTGCATACTGTGAATGTGAACACTCTACTAACAGCTGAAAGAGCGAAAAGGATTTGGTGACAATGTGAAATGCAATAAAAATAAATAAAACAATGTGAAATCCTTGTGAAATTCAGAGTCCCAGCTCTACTGTGACGCGAGATTGAATTTCGTGACAGAAGCGAATTATACATAGTAGCACGGAAAAGAAACTATTATATTATCATAACTTCCATATATTCGACCCCCTTAAAGACAGTGATAGGGGTAATATGGGTGATGAGAAATCCCAAAAGGAGTCATAGTGAAAAATAACGGGTTTGAAAGTCCTATGCATGGCGGAATCTTTTTTTGTCGAGCCAGGCACTTTTTTGAGCTGTGGTGGAGGCGGTCTCATCAGGGTGAGGCACCTTTATTCAGGGCAGCCCGCCTTCTGACGACGAGCTTCCCCCCGATTGGCTGGGGTAGGAGGGGCCAAGGCGATGCAGCCGGCTGGAGCGATCGGGGCGCGCTTTCGTAACAGAACGTCGCAGAACCTTTTCTAATCAGCTGATTAACTTTTTCTGTATTTTTGATTTTCGCTCTTTACCCGTAAAGTTGGGGCGGAGGTGGTGTAGTGACAGGTGGCGCGCACCCCACTCTCACGGTGCCGAGATCAAATCCCGCATCAACGCCCGCCCAGACCAACCAAGCCTTCCATCCCTCCGGGGTCGGCGAATTGGTACCAGAATCGTCTGGGAGGATAAAAGCACTGACTTGTACATCGGCTGGCAACCGCAAGTCATTGTATAGGCCACATCACATTCACCTGCCATCACGATTCTGAATGGAACTAGAATGTGCGGCGCATCCCAGAAAGGGATTGATTAACGCCAAAAACTTTATCCTTTTAACTTTAACTTCACCCGTAAAGTTCGCGAGTTTTTCTTTTCTATTCTTCTTTTCTTTTTCATTAATACTCACTTGTTGTCTTCGCTCGACTGCAGCCAACGATAGGATGCCTTCTAAGTTTTTCTATTGTTTCCACGCTGTTTTTGCGCATTGATTACCTGGATACAGAGTCGTCCGGGCCACCCGCCTGTAGACGGAATGGTCGTCCACGTCGAGAATCATTGGTGGGAAAGGGGTTCTATTTTCAAGTATTTGGTCACTTACTGCCCTTTTCCTTCACCGTCATATTACTGATCATCTCGCCCGTCATGTTCGCCACTCCTTCTGCATTTCGTCCGACTTCTCCTTAACACTGCCTTTAAGAATCCCAGTGATTCCTAGTAGTTTTTAGGTTGTCGATGTGGTACATTACCGCACCGGAGTTTTCAACAAATGTTCTTTATTATGACACCTTGAACAACACAAAAACTCAGGTGGATTGACACGCCCTCTAGATATAAATCATTCACCCATGTAAGGCGAAAGATTACTAAGCCCGCCGGCACTTCAGTGACTTTGACCGAAATATCTCTAGTGCCTTCCTTGTCGGCTTCACGCAACTGCGTTTGAAGAAATGCCTTTTCGACGTCTACAACGATGACAGCTTTCAATGTGAAAGCGCAACGACATAAAGCCGCGTTATACTTTGCTCACCAGCGCCGGCACCGGCAAAATCATGTACCCGCGGGTTTTCTTCTTGGATTATGGAATACTGTGCGATATACAACAACTTCGTGATGCCAAGGTGCCCACTTTTGCCCTTATTAACTATGTGCAGTTTATGATTCGCACCTTCACGCTCCCTTAGGTTCAACGTTATTAATCCACACATATTTTGTCTGATGCACCGTACGCGATATTGTGGGACCCTTCTGCGATTCACATGCGAACCTTAGCTATTGAACCAGTCTTTGACTTGTAAAATATTGGTATTAGGTTGATTCATAATAAATCGGACAAATTGACCAATTTTAATCATTGTCGTACAACTTTTTTACGACAACAGGGATTCACTTGAAATATACTCCATCTTTATCGATGACCTTCTGCCACGGTATAGGCAGATCATGGATGCCCTTGCTCCAGAAGGCCGGAAGCTGGAGCTCGAAGAAGTTGCCGAGTGCCGCCTTGACCTCGTCGCGAGTTTTGAAGTCTTGGCCGTCCAGGTGGCGTTGGCTGTGGGAGAAAAGGTGGAAATCTGAAGGGGCCAGGTCTGGGGAATACGGTGGGTATAGAAGTACGGTCCAACTGTACGACAGCAGCTCGGCCTTGGTCGATCTTGCGAAGTGCGGTCTGTGGAAGTAGACACGTTGTCGTGCTGGAAGTAGACATGTGACCGCCGCCGTAGCGAACTTTGGACATTGGCCTTCAATTCTCGTAATTGACGAACGTAGACGTCGGCGGATACTGTGGTACCTTCATCGAGCAGCTCCCAGTACTCTACGCCGTGTACGCTCCACCAACCGCGGTTTTCGCCTTCGATGGAATAGTCGCCTGACGCAAACTTCGAATGCCACAACTACAGTGAATTTCTGCCGGGGGCATGCTCCTTGTGAACTTCTATCAGACGTCTGCCGAAATCCGCGGGTTCCTGGCCAGATAGCGATATAAATAGTATGACGTTGCGGATGTGGTCTCTGGACCGCTTGAAATCGTGCGGCATTGTGGCGGAATGAATTTACTTTGGAGTGATTATTTTCAGGTACTTTAAAGAGCTTTTCATACTCATTCCAACGGTACCTCGCGCGTCCATTTTCGTTAATTCGTTACTGAGTTATGATCTCTAGAAATCATCACTACCATTTGTCCGATTTATTATGAATCAACCTAATAGATCCCCGTGTTTAGTAGAACCTCCACTTCCTTCAAGGGACTCCGAAAAGGGTCTCCATATCTATCAGCTCTCTTTAATATTATACAAAGGTTTTCTACTTGTACAGTGAATCCGCTCATTCTTATCGCAAAAAGGCTTCTTTTCATACATAGTAGAGTGGGTGATTTTGGGACTACTTCTTTCTTCACAAAAGATTGCGGTTTCCCTGCGGAAAAATCCCTTCCCCTAAAATGCGTTGGAGCAAGTTTTCTCTTTTTCTGTGGTGACTGCCTTTCTGTGAACATTTCCCGTGGCTGCAGTGGCGAATGCTGCTGCAGCCACAACCCTCTACCACACAATAGCTGTGCCAATTGTCCTCGTTTATGCTGAATACGTCGCGGGCAATGTTCTTTCTTTCTTTAACATGCAGAGCACCTTCCTTTGGACATCTTTGGACGCCTTGTGTTTGCGGTTAGTGCAACTGCGATTTTTTTCACCATTGCGTCTTCGTGCTGCATTTCTCGCAATACGTTAGCGTGTAATCTTCATTTACTATTTACTTAGTATTGTGCTGTCGCGAAGCCTCATGATTATCTGAATGAGTGAAAATAGACTGAGACTCCAAAATGTTTATTTCAAAAAACTCAAAAAACAGAAGTCCAAAAAGTTTCCCGAAAATAAATTGCAATATTTCGGTGCTTAGCACCTTCGTCAGGCCTGAAAAGTGGCACTGTTGTTGTGTATATACAAGGTATATAAGCAACTCACGTGGTGCTGTCCCAAAAACAGCGTGAACCTACCCTGCCAATAACCTTGTACAGCGGAGTAGTTGCAATGCCCTGAAATCTAGTGCATTTGTAATGAATCCTCATCCCAATGCTTTTACAGCTTACCCTGATGGGAATGTATTTCTCTAGGTGCATATTCATTGACCGTGAAGTTTAGATGCGGCTTTTATTCATGGTCAGCCCATCAAAGTTTCGATATACTGTAATATATAATATATATAATATACTATGCCCAGGAATAATAATATACTATAGTATATAATAATATACTATAATATATAATAATATACTAAATATATATAATATACCATCCCAGGAATTCGAACTTGAACTTCCATGCCTAGTTGCTACAATTTTTTGAATTCGAGCGATGGCAGATCATACACTGTGCATCATTCGAATCGAGGGGTACTCACTTCCGCTTCTTGCTCAGCTTGTCGATTGAAGCTTTGGCACTGTACCATGGTGAGCACCAATGTAAGCTGCCATCGATTGATTTATTACATCCAATTCCGACCTAACGACTTTACGTAGCGGTTGATCATCCAGTGAGAAGCGGCAGCCACAATCATGTTTGTCTTCCAGATCGAATTCTCCACAAGAGGATCTCGAGAGCTAGTACCTTACGGTTCACTGTAAGGTGACCCGAGCCAATAGCAAATGCTACATTTGGAGCTGCTTCTTCTGCGGAATGTTTGAATTTGAATTTCTAGAGCACAATAGCCCGACAATTGCTTCGGTTTATAATTTCTGAGACCTTATAAAAACAAGGAATACAGCTTGGTGAAAAAACAAGGTTTATTTTGAAAAAGAAGAAAAAACTGACAGGACAACCAGTTTGATTTGATCAAAATGGTGGATTTCAGCGAGAAAAGGCTTCTCTTGTAAACGTACCTCGAAAAGGGAAATTGCAAATAATCATGAAATGCTAAAAAACGACCAATAATGACCATATAAGATGTCGTTTGTTGTATTGTCTGTCTGTCTATCCCACCACACGTCTGTCGGTTTCAAAATTTGGCACTACATGAAGAGCATTACATTTTGAGGGTGGGGACAGGCTTTAGGATGGTCAGCGCATCTAATATGAAGTGAGAAACACTGATGAATTAAGCTATGCTCCACCACGGTGGGGGAGCCACGAATTGAAATATTCTATCTTTGAATCCAAAATTGTCGGTTTGTTTCCAAAATGGTCCGAACACGTAAAAAACGATAAAAGATGGCCTTAGGTCAGCAATGGGTTTTCGAAAAACACGGAATGGGCTTGCGCGCTATGGGCCGAGCGCATCCTGTATGGGGAGCTTGCCACGGAACTTCTTCATTTGATACCAGCGCGGCGCACATACTGAGAAAAGATCAGTAGAGATAATCAACTTCCAAGCTATTATGCACATGTTTAAAGTATGTTGGGACCCCCACAATAGGTTGAGGTCTGAACATACTGTCGCTGACTACCCACGACTAGATAATTAATCAAATTGTTCTCACCAAAAATTGCGCATTATTTTTAAGGCGGTTAAATACGAGGAAGAAAATGGGTGTGAACAACAGTAGCTAAGGCTATGAGAGGAAGATCAATTCAGACCGCCGGGGCGTTATTAAACTGGAAATGTAATATGGCTACTTAAAAAGTCTGCGGATGGGAAGGAGATCAACAAAAGTGAGGGGCAAATGGTGCTCACAAAGAAGGCGACGTGTGCCGAGCCGTATGCAAAAATGTGCAGTACGATGTGAATTGCTGTTGGGACTGGGAAAATGGTAGGTAACAACGAGAAAACGACTGTAGGACGATACCAGTGAGCACGATTGCAAAGGGCGAATTTTCTAGAGAACATGACCATCGGTCGTTATGGCTTGAAACCATCGATATTTGCGTAGAGCGCCGGATAATGGACAACCACTATCCTGATATCGCTACTTTTTATAAGCTAGCGACAGGCTGTTGCTAGTCCACAAAAGGTGGACAAGATAACCAAGGTGATGCCAATTCTGATTTTCTTTGATCAGAAGTATTTGGAGTTCCACTGCAGGAAAGTGGAACAGCCGCTGATTTTCTGGCAATGTGTTGTAGATAATTGCGGCGTATTTAACGTTGAACTACTCAAAGGTGAAATAACAAAAAATAAGCAAAACAGACAGAGACAAATTATTCCAAAACTAATGCATCAATTCGTCATTAAGAGGTGTGGAAGAAAAAGTCCATTCACGCTGGCGAAGAAAGCGAGAAATAACGAATGTCATTGCACACAGGCGACCGTCGAGGAAAATGGTCTCAAAGCGTCAGTGAGCAGTTTATTAAATCGAATGTATTCAGGGGAATGTGCAATCTTCGCCCTGGAAGATTTTTAAAAGGCAGGTCGAACGGCATGCAATTTGTGCTGCTTGGTGTTTATCGCTACGATGTGTTGAAGTCATGGTGACATTACTGAAATCACTGTTGCTATTATCACGAGTTGTGGATCAGGACTGCGCTCTATTCGAAGTCATGCGAAAGAGTCGGAATAGTGATATCAACTAGAGTTGTACGTGCCCTTTGGCGACTTAGGTGGGTTACCTCTGTTGACTGGTTTTGAATTGAATGATATCGTACTTGTAAAATTGTGAAACAACGCCAGACCGTATCGCAGCAACACCCCTCCAGACTACCCGAATGTTATGGCTGTTATGCTGCTTGCTATACATACACCTCACAATTCATTCACTACTTCTGAGAATACTCACAAAAGTGTGAGACAATTTGTACGAAATTCGCCTGCGATCCAGAGATGCAGGTCCTTTTCCTTGTAGCCTTCGCCGTAAGGTCAAGCCGAATTCGATCATGTGAACGCGAAGGCATATCGTGAATGTTGGTTGATTGCATATACCAGTGAAATTCATGTTGATACTATCTCTCTACTCAGTAGGGTAAGCATTTGTTAAGCGGTCAATACTTTTCTATATAGTTGGAAAATATACAAGCATATTAGGTAGGAGATACGTTTCCGCTGTCCACGCTCCAGAGAACAAACTTGATATTTCACAACGATCATATTGGAAAACTTCCCACGTGTTCACTGTAACAGCCCAGCTTTTCTCTTACTGTTTCAAGACACATTGATACAGATTCGTCAGAGTTTATTTGATCTGTATCCGAGAAGACGTTGTCTTCTCTGAAAGTGCCCGTTATGCATGACGGAAACTCATTCACTTGAGATAGCAGCGGGTGAATAAAGTAATAGATCAATCGGGTGTGTTGAAAGCACCCTTGACTAACATTGTGAAATGAGGTTCTCCAGTGTCATTAGATTAGGACGGCTTCGCTCTGGTGACGGACGTTTCTCGAGCAGCTGATCTCATTTTCGGTAAAACTGCATTAAAAGAATTATTTTCTGATTTTACTAATTTTGTGAAACATTTTGTCACGTTAACTGTTCTCACGCAGCCAAGTATAGTTTGTGAATTTTTTTTCCGAAGGGAAGACCCTTATGCAGCCTTCACCCTGATCCTGCAATGTGTCATCGTTTCTATATGATTCTCTCTTTACAATGCTGTTTTATACCGCGCAAAGCCACATTTCAAGAGCTCTAGCTGAAGGGTAGCTTCAGTAACTAAAAGTATCGTGCGGCAGTTCTTACAGAAATTTCAATGATAGTTTTTCTTATGTCGAGAGATTTAATGTAAACAGAGCAATTTATAGTTTGAAACTTAGTTCACGGCCTAAGTTTGATTCATGCGTTTGCAATAATTCTGCAAATTCTTTGTAAAAGCTGTAAAGTACCCACATAGGAGTGCTTCAGTACGAAAATGGGCAAAAACTGGTAATTCAGTAAGACAGCAACGATGCGGAGTTTATTAACACAGGAAAGCATGAATCAACAGAATCCGCACGTCTTCGGACACACCTTCATCACAGTGGCTTTAGAAAGCTTCATTTTATCGCAAAACCCTTGAGCCTTGAGCGAAAGACAGCTGGAATAATAATTAAGCTTCTCTGAAGTCAATAAATCCATAACATTCAACACTTCTTACTTGGAGGCGTCCACGCATCTGAAGCCAGTTCCTGTGATAACGGGAGAAGGAGAAGGTTTCACATTCGGTGCCGCTGTTGTTGGTTCTTTTATCACAGAAGATGGAGTAGGTACTACGCCTGCAGCTGAATCTGTAGTAACGTCAGGGCTTGGCTTCGATCTGTCACTTGTTGCAGGAACTGAACATATTTGGTTGAATCAAACGGATTATAAATATAGCAAAATGTTCTAAGCATACCGTGTCGGTATTCGAGAACAGTCTTCGAGGTGTCAAATCTGTTATAGGTTATTATTGGAACACGGTTCGAATATGAGCGAAGTGTTGTTCCAGCGGCTTTAGGTGAGCAGAACCTTCAATCAAGTCTATTTTAAAATCCTTCGCTCTAGAATATAAGCAATAGTTATAAATTATAGCTATGGTGAAAAACAATGCAGGGTGGCTAATGTACAACAAGATGTGAATTGCCTATTCTCATTGGAAACTTTTATAAAAAACATTTAACTTGCTAAGAAAAAACCAAACATTTCCGGATTCTCATGTTTACTATGATAGTACCTGTAGCCAGTAAGCGTTTGGTCTTTGTTCGTCTTAATCTCCACTCCAGCATAGACACATCCGTCGATAGAAACACCCAATTCGTAGTCTATCAGTCTTACTTCGATTTCCGTTCCTTTTGGGGACTGCAATAATCAATTTAATAACGGTCAACGGCCCCTGAAGATTTTTGCTACTCATAATGAGGGTGACTACATCCTATCAGAGATTACTTCGAATGTTCCTAACATTGCTCGACAATTGAATCAACGCCAAACTGCATATATTTTAGAATCGCATGTATTTTATAAGAGTATAAGACATACTTCAATCCAATAGTTGCATACATCAAAGTCTTCGACCTGATCACCACCACGCCCAATTACATCTTCGAATTTCGACCAAGCAGGTGAGGCTTGTATCGTTCGGCCGCATCCTGACGGCTGAAAACAATGCTCCTTCCAATCTGGTTATTATACATCTGCATTTTGGCTTAGCTCACTCTTTCGTTGCAAAGATTTCCACCGTAACCTCCAGGACAGACGCATCTTTGACAGTCTTGAGGATGAGGAAATCCGCCCATCTGGCACTTAGCTGATTTAACAGGATCGCACTTTTCTGAATTATTTTATTAGGGAAGACGATATCTGTCATTGTATTCCGTGTTGCATGTACTCAGATCTGTTGTATCAGCGCGATTGAAGCTAAATGAGCAGGCCATGCTGTATAAGACGAATCATGGAATAATATCCTATTTTTGTATTAGCTCGCGAGAAATGTATGTAATTTTGGCAAATGGGTAACTTTTATGAAGTTTTTTTTTTCAATAAAGTACGTCAAACCTTTGCAATGGTAATGTTCATTGATAATGGAGAGGTCGGTGAACGAGATAAATGGAGATCCCAGAGTCGATTGATACATTTCATCTTTCGGTACAATTGTTGGTCGGCCTTTTGCAATGAATTTTGCTCCACTGTTAACAAACAATAAATTAGCAGATGTGATTAACTTTGTAGCCATTTTCTGTCCCGAAACTTAATGCTCATGAGGCTGAGATAATTACTACCCTAGTACAAACGTCATGGCTGGCTCTCAAAAATGAAACACTGTTTTGATTTATTATAAATGTAAACATACACCGTTCCACCGTAGTGCATAATACTACCATAGTCGTACTTCACATGGTAATTGTCGGTTCTATCTGGCGTCTCTTTGTTGAAATCATTTATGAAATTGATCTGAGAAAAGACTGTTATTCGTCGTCCACGGATGTGTATATTTTTAAATGAGTATAACTGAATGCTCGCAGCTCATTCAATTTGAAATCTAGCGTTTTTGATTATCATGCTTCCAACCACTGCAAAAATCAGAACTTCTAGGAAAAACACTTTCAGAAACAGATCCTGTCAAAAACTAGACCACATAGAAGATGTTGGTTAAGGGTTAATGAATTAAATCTAATGAATTTTGTTATAGCCCCCTTCCTTCTTCATAGCACTGCAAGATTTCATTCCTATAGGAACTTTTCGCGATAACTTGGGCGCCCAATACGGCGGTGTATTTCTAATGTGAAAATAAACCATGGATTCTCGAAAGTGGTGAGGGCGTACTTCACGGTAATGAATGAATTTGATGCTTTTCATGGGCGTTGGCTAATTGGCAATTATCCTGTAGGTGACCTCTTCTACGAGTGAGAGCATCGTGTTTTACGTACGACCGCTACTTCTCATAGATGTGCGTTTTTTGGATCAATATGACAGCGATGCAAAGCTGTTAATATATTCCACACAAGAACTGCTTGATGATCTCACTCCAAGGTTTTTCATAACTTTGCTGATCATTCTTCAATGCTGCACTGCTGGCAGCATCTCACCTATCATAGGGAACATAGAGCTTTTGCACAGTAGTCTAACTCGCTTTGGTCCTTACATGTAATTCTTTCGAACCTAACGAGCAGAGACTCATTGCTATGACTGCACAGACTTAGAACAAGGTTAATTTTTTGCTAAGCACTTACCGTTACAAGGTCTGTGAACACATCAATATAGTCGTCACGATCAGTTCGGGAGTGGGTGTGGAAAAGTCCTAGAGAGTGGCCAATCTCGTGCGAAGCGATGCCCACCGTCTCACAACCGCCTCCCAACGAAATTTTTTGTTCGCGACCGATCCTTCCCACGTTGCTACTACAGCCTGCTCCTCCGGCTACCATTATTCGAGCATCTGCTGTAACGGGAAGGCAACTCGAAGTCATCATGGATCCGTTTTTGCTGCACAGTATTGATAAACTGATTAATTTGCATATACGCGACCATTGTAATCATTTCATCGCTCAAATGACTGGAGAAAGGACTCATGTTATATTAACCTCATTAACCTGTAATTATTATTACCTCTTTGGTTTTGAACAAATTTAATGCAGGTATCCTTTTCCCACAATTTTGCTGCTTTCGTGAAGACATTTCGCACCTTTATACCTGCAAGTTGGTGACTACTGTTACCTTATATGCACTCTATCATGAATCATGAAAGCACTTACTGGCGGAGGGATGGAAGTAGTAGTTCACCCCTTCACTCCATAACGTTGCTGGGTACCTTTCGTCGACGAGCGCTTGACGTTTTCTACGCGGCATTGAAGGTGATGAGGAATTCATTTTGGCAAGCTGCTCGTCTGTATCATGGTCGATCTCATCAATTTGTTCTCTACAAGAATATTCCATAGAATTGTGATTTGTGCAGTTTGTTGTACGTACTCTGTCAGAATCATGTCACCCTGATACATATCATCGGTGATGCCACTGTTATTATTGACTTGGTCGATGGTGTCGCCTTTCGGATTGATTTTGTTCCTATCGAAGAACCACGCTTTTATGTTCTGTAAAACTGAGTAATTGTGATACTGTCAGCTAGAGCCAACCAGCTCACATCCCATCTCCGTGTGCACTCGATACACAATGGCTCACCTTCGAAAACCAGTTCTTAATATATGACTTATGTGATATATGCCATGAGAATGTGGCCAGCAGCTTATGAACATTACCTTCAACTTCTCCATGAGTGCCTTCAAGCGTTGAGGTGTTTGTTTAAATGTCATCACTATTTTATTCTTCATGTTCTTGAGCTTACTGCGGACATTGAGGAACGTCGTAGAATTGGTGAGCTAAAATTATTAGGAAGAGTATGCAAAATGCACTCACGGATTCTAAGAAGTAGAAAAGCGACATAACTGGGCACTCAATGAACACAAAAATGAAGCTCTAATCGGGAAATTTTATGAAGCAAAAATTATTAAAGAACGAAGCAAACCTTTTCATATCTCACAATCGTTGCATTCTTGATTTTTGCGCCGACGTTCTTTGCACCAGAAACCACTCTACTCAAGAAACTCCCTTCGGACAATCCACCCGCGGCAACAAACAATAATAAGATGAGGAGTATAGCCCTCATTCTGTAATATGTTATTTCACCACTGCAGCGTTGAGCAGGACCCGATTAAAAGAAGGTATCGCGGCAGTGCATTCTCACATGCCAATATTATGCTGATGTCTAATAACAACTTTTCAGTTTTAGTGATGGTATTCGGTCTACGCTAAATCGACCATTTTTTAGCATTTAGTCCAAACGTTGCTTAAATTTATAGAATTGACGTGGATCTTCCGTGTAGAAGAAATAGCGTTTTAAAAAAGGCAGTGATATGACTGAAGTCTATGTGAAATATGACAAGCGTAGCTGTCATAGAACGATTGAATGATAAGTGCTATGCTGCATCGCTCTCACTTCCATTTTATAGCCATCTAATCCCTCTGGCTATCTGATATTACCCGTATATTTACAACAGCTGGAAAAACAGTGGAACCGTGTCGTGTGCTCGCATCAACTTCCGCTGAATTTTCTGGACGCGCGCATGTTGAAGCGCGATGCACCTGATCTGTTTAATGCATGATTCTGCCCCAATTCACAATTTCAGAATTCCTAATTCAGATGATGAGCTATATCTAGGTTAGGATGACCCACAATAATTTCCAGAAGAAAGCATGGTTACGTTCACAAATAGCTTATCAGTGCAAGGTAGTTGTAGGTGGAAAGGGCAGTTGCCGATGTTAATTTTTTCAGTCTATCAGTGATGGCTACGTGAAGATTGTAAGGTGTAAGAGACACTAATGATGCGCCTCATCAGACGCTCAAGGTCTTCTTCAGAGGAATCGAGCATTACTCAAACATCTTATAGGAGCCAATTCTCTCTTTCGCAAACGATTCATTTCGTGAGTGAGCATTTCTTTCCTTGTTAAACAAACTGCTGGGATCACATAGCCATCGCTTCTCAATCTCATCAATCACTTCAGAAAAATTCTGGGATATGTTTGATTCAGAAATATTCCAAAGGGCGTCCACATGAAGCTGCTGTAAGTAAACAGGCCACATGAATAAACTTAATTGTAAAAACTGTAAACATAACTGAATAAAACAAATCAACAAAGCAAAAGGGAACCAATCAAAAACATGCCCGTGTACAACTTATCACTCTCTTCAAATCGACGAATATGAAATATAACGGCATCTAGTACTCTTGCGACTTCAATGAGCCCAGTGACCGATTAGACTAAATCTTCTCAAAAACTCGTCTTGCTCCCATGTCTGTCTTCCGTTTGAAGTTCGGCCAACCCTATTCAAGATGATTCATGTGAAGAGTGTGCTGATTACAGACAGCGGGGAGATTTGACGGTAATTGCCAATGTCCTGTGGATCTCCCTTATTCTACAGCAACACAGTTCTCCTGGTCTTTCACAATGCGGGTGCCTTGCATTCTTACAGGTAACATGTGAAGAGCCTAGCAAGAGTTTTGACAGGGACTGGCGGTAGAGCCTTAAGTTGCCCGGTCTGATCCTGTTGAGAATGGATGCTGTACCATTTTCACCGGTGAAATGGCGTGTCGAACTCTGCAAGGGAGAACTGAAGAGACATATCCATCTTGCCTCAGATTTCTCTTTGGCATGTAGACGTGGCTATTCAAAAGATCTGAGTGGAAGTCGTAAATGACCTTCCCCTTTGCTGTCTGGTAGCAGTACCTGTACCTTCAGAACGTCGGAGAACAGTTATTTAGCCCTATGAGTGGCGAAACAACGGCGGGCATTGCGGATGCTCCTTCCAGCCTCTGATGCCAGAGCCAGCGCTGCTGCTCTTCTCGCCTCCAGATCTTCTTTTACCGCCCCTTGTCCTGCTTCCTAGGCACGAACATCAGTTTGTAATCACCTGCGGCTTGTGCGGCTCAACGTTGGTGGTGCTTGAGCTCAAGAATTTCCGAAAAGAAACGCTTTCTAGTGACTTTCAAACTCTGTCTTCGTGGGACAATCACGAAGATGTCCAGTGAGTTGGATGTACTCTTCATTAGTATTTCCGAAAACGGAACCTTTCCATACACCGGCGCGGGAAGCAAGGTGGTTTTAGTTGATTCAGTTGATTGTTATAGAATTTAGCTTCTTTGAATAGCTTCTTGAACTCTCTTTTCACTTTTTTTCACTTTTCACTTTCTTTTCATTTTTTTTCTCAAAAATAGGGAACATCATCATCATTTTCAAAAATAGGGAACAAAAATAGGGAACATCAGCGCAAGTGAGTCGATGGTCTGATCATGTGTAGAACATCGACGTCGACCACGAAAGACCTTCGACGGAAGATGATGTGATTGATCTCGTTATTGCATTGCTCAGGTTGTTCACCACGTGACTCACAAGTTCGTAGCAGATGAGAAAGCTTCTGAAGCTGTTAGTTATCACGGATGAAGTTGATCAACTTGATGAACCCAGATACCCTTTCAACCCGCTCAATCCATTCCGTTTCGTGAGTCCCAGTGGGATGGTCGTCTTCCGTTCTCCTTAAGCCGCGTTGACGTTGGAATCGCCGGAGGTTATCTTGATGAAAATGTAGTCTTCCTCATATTACTTAACCAAATCATAACCATATCAACATGAAATGATACAGACGTCGTAGCTTGATATTGGTGCGTAGGGACAAAGGTTGGTCAAGTCCGGAATGAAACCACATCGTAAACGGTGATTTGGGTTGTCAGATTTTCATGTATCGATGTTCATGTATAGGCGAGTGTGAACAAAAACGACCACACTGCCATGGCTTCTCCAGTGGCATGTTCCAAGAAACGATTCTTATCTTGTCTCATAAACAGCATAAAACGGTCGATCCTTTTCTGTCTCGGTCAGTCGGATGACGTAGTACTTGATCTTCTTGGCCTGCATCATCGTATTTTTGATACTCTCCTGCGATGCGAGGGCCCGTGTGTTGAAAGTACAGATTGCCGTCCTAGTCATACTTGATCTAGGCGGCCTTTGATGGCTCTAAGATACAGCAGCTTTTCCTGAGCGGTCCTACGCAACGCTGCCTACTGAGGGTTCCCCAGGTTTAGTGGAATGAGGCCGATCCTTTTTGTGTTCTCGGCATGATGAAAAGTCGCGAGTACCTTGAGACGCTCTGTCGTGGACGCTACGTATACGCCGAGTAGTCAGTCAGGCTATTCCGATTGTGAGGCTTATTTATTGGAGGCCACCCCGAAGCACCTTTTATGTGAATACCGGATGCTAGAGTGCAAGCTTTTAGCTGGACCGAATACGGGATACCAACTGCACCATACAGAACGCCCCCTCATTATGCGAGAAAGGTATGCTTGGATACAGAGGGTATGAATCATTCTAGTACAGGAAAAATGTCCATCTCGTAAATCTACCAGCGTATTGAGGCAAGTACATGGTGGCTTTTAGTCCGCGGCTTGCCCTCACCTAGGGTCGCCTCACGCAGATTTGCCACCTAACGGCTCGACTCGAAATCCTTCCAACAAGTGGGGCCATTCGGTGAAAAAGGTTCTTCAATCCTTTGACTCCGTTGAGACAGAAGCGGCTATCGAAGCCTTGAGTACTTTGAGTGTACCTACTCGGAACATCAGAATACTTCTTGAGCTCTATAGCAACTTCACGACCAGAATTTCACCACTCTACAACTCTACAAGAAGATCATCATCGACGTGAACAGAGGGGTTGGAAAGGGCAAAACCATCATGTCTAAGCTTTTCATTGCCGCTCTTGAGAAGGATAGCGCCAACAGAATTAGGAAGACATCCGAGTGTAGGTCGATGGTCGGCTTCTAGACCACCTA